>DF243114.1:0-44598 GCA_000507305.1 Breviolum minutum Mf 1.05b.01 | reverse complement strand
GCTTAGGAGCAGCGGTCCTCCGCAAGTCAGCCCCCATACGGGCAGGTCAGAGCTGCTAAAGAAAGGCAGACTCGCCCGGGAAAATCCTGACCGCTTAAGAGCGCTCTTAAGCAAGTCAGGCGATTTTTGAGAAGTGGTTCAATCATGGGATTTTTCCTTGGAATGTTCTAAAATGCATGTTCTAGAATGTTTGAGATTGTAGTACAATGTCATGATTGTAACTATTTGGTTCAAAGTCATGCATGCCATTTCAATAAAAATCAAAAATATTACAAAATTGTGCAAAAGCTGGTTTCTCTATAAAATGGTCTTTGCTTGTGGATCTTGATATCGATACATATTCTCTATAAAATCGTGTGGCCAGGTCTTCTCTATAGAATGCCTACTAACATAGATGCTCTCTATAAAATGCCCTAGAGTACAGGTTCTGGAATCCGAAAAATCAACAAAAATTCTCTATAAAAAAATGCTTTATTCTGAGGTGCGGGTACGACCATTTTATAGAGGAAATTGGCAGGGGGATGCATATCTTAAATGTATATGTAGAATCATATATGTTTATTCCCGGAACAAATACAACAACAAGAGATCCCTGGAATCCAAACCACCAACCCAAACCACCAAGTAACCATTAGCTGAGATTTGCAGATGTGCAAAAATAAACACCAACATCCTCCAAGTCCATCACGCAATAGAAATTCAATGAAATTCATCATCCATGTTTCCATATGGGTGTTTCCAAAAATAGGGAGTACCCCAGAATGGATGCTTTATAATGGAAATCCCTCTTAAAATGGATGATTCGGGGACCCAGTACCATCATTTAAGAAAACACCCATATGAAGTATGGTGACCTTTGGTGGATTTCTTTGGAGAAGGTCCCATTACTTTGGCTCCCACCTGGTTCTTCATGTCCTGGCTATTTCGAATAGCCTTAGGTGACGTGCTTTTTTTCTTCAAAAAGCTGTCATAAAATGTGAGCAAAAAGATGTTTATTGGATCAAACAATTACTGTACTGACCTTAGCGGTAGATTCATACATAGACCTGAAATAAACAAATTATGAGAAATTACCCTCTGGTAAACTAACATAGCAATGGAACATCCCCATAATTAATAGGTTAAATACATCGTCAATCCGGGTTCATTTTCCATTGCTATGGTAGTTTACCGGGGTCTACCTCTTCCGAAAAATCCATCACCTCTTGTTGCGCAAAACAAAAAAAACATCCCCAAACCTGTACCTAAAAATGTGTGATGAACATCTCCTACACCACGAAAGAGATATATCATGGAGATGTATCATGAGATCATGGGAAAATTCAACAAAAAAAAAGGCAGTATAAAGCAAGGAACGATGCAAACTTGCCATGCTGATAACAAGTACTCAAATACCCTCTGCGTTCTTCATATTTCCCCTCCTATCCTTACCGACAATCCCTACTTGGAGGACCATCCCAGTTAGTAAGTAGCTAGTAACCCCCATTTAGAAGCCGTTTAGGCCAGTTGGAAGGGGTCCCGCAACCCCAGCTAGGAGACTTACTAACCATGTAGTTATAAACCACTTATAAGTCATGGGATGGTCCTCCAACCCGTGGTGCCCCGGTCTTGACGAAGACCACGTGGCATCTTCAGGAGGTACATCTGGATTTTCATGCTGTGGCAAGCGTTTCGTCAATGCATAGCTGCGCCTAGGCCGCCGCTAAGGCCGGGTCCACCGGCTGGTGGATGGTCTGTTGGTGCCATGCAATGCTGCTATCTCTTGGTTGCCGTCATGTTACAAGGCTCTGCCATTTTCCGAAACCACTAAAAACATCTAAAAACCAATCATACTGGTGGACATCCTTCGTCCCGCTGGTGCTAGTTCCATTTATATATCTCAACATCTCTCATCCGTATAGGAAAAAACAAGGCAAAAGAATTAATTAAAATCAAACATCAACAATTTCTTGTCTCCATCAACAAACATCTCCAAGAAATTGCAACCAGGAAACCCACAAAGTCGTGCTTTGGAGCCTGTGCATGTTGCAATCTCCGACCTCGAATTGGGAAGGGGACTCGAGTTGACAAGTTGATTCAATTTGGTGAGGATTAAAACACAAATCTTGTGCCATCTTGTGGCCTTAACCTCCCAAAGATTGTTCGAAAAAAAGTGAAAAGCCGGAGTGACTTCACGTGACGTACCCGAACTTACCAAATCCTATGAATTCTTATCACTTAGGAGGATGCAAGTGACCGGCGTCGCCAGTCCTGCCAATTCAGTTGGTTCGCCACCTTGAAGTCCTGGGTTCCCCTGCTGCAGTTTGACGATGCGAGTATTTGCTTCTTCAATGACCGATTGCAAAGTCCTTGGGTTAATAGTCACACTGACGTCATAAAAAGTGGCTGAACAAGCCGAGTGTCATGGCACCTCGAAGAATACCCCCTAACATAACCTGACCCCTCAAAAAAGGTTTGCCTTATTGAAGGAGATGGGTTAAACCACCCCTTATCAATCCCTTCTGTAGTAGGGGTGAGGGTGTGACGACCAGTCGACCAGTCTAACTCATCAGTGCTGTTGGGTTACTGGAGCTCTTGCGAAACGACATGCAGGAACTCATTCTCCACGGGATTGTTTGATTGATCCTTGGGAAAAAAGCAACAAAAATCACGGCACTGAAGGCACCACGTTAGTTTAGGATGCCATTTCTGGTGGCCAACTTTCACAACTGAGACTCCGACGGTGAGATGATCCTCCAGTTGCTGGTGTTTCTCCATGGTTTCACAACGAGATTTTTTCTCACCCCGTTTGAAGCAGTTCGGTTCGCCGTGATCCGATTTAAACCATGCAGCTGAGATGATCGGTCTGACCCTCTCCGTTGGGTGCACAACCACGTTCTGCTTGCTTGTTTGGGGGGAGAATCAGGAGAATTGATTGGCGGGTCTATTTGTCAGCTACCCAAACAGAAAGAGGGTGAAAGACTTCCCCATGGATGGGTCATTCAATTTTCCTGGTTTGACAAAGAAAAACTTGAAGCATTGCCATGCAGGACGTCTGATTCGAGCCAGTCTTGCAAAGCCAATCTGCAAGTACAGAATAGGTGTGTGCTTGCTAGGTGTGACACTCAAGAGCATACTGGAAATTAATGACAAGGAATAAAACAAGATCATCGCGGATGCATGCTATGACGCATGATGCGTATCATTCCCAATTCATGATCTATCGAGCAAAGTTCTCATTTGAACTCATTTGATACTGTAGCCCCTAAGAGTCCCTAAGAAGCCAGTACAGTCCCCTAATAAGGCTGTCTATGCATAGTTTTCTTATTATTTCTTGCCGTGGCAATTATATGCATTAAATATACTTTGCTGGAGATGATTAGGTTTACATCAACATGATCAATCTCGGCATTGCTTTCGTGTCTTTTTGCGCTGCACCCGGCGGTGTTGATGAGAGTCAATGCATCAAGAACTTGCTGAAGATCCTGCGACCGAGAGGTGATGGTTGGAATGGGGAGGTGAAGGATAGACTTTCCATGACTTTCCGTTTTCCAAGGGTTTTCCACTTGGGATTTTTGTGCCCCCTTCCAAAGTGTTGGTTGAAAAAGTTGTCACATTGCGAGGTTCTAAAATTTGACAGTTGTCAGTTTACAAGAAGGACAAACATATATATGTTAAGTGTCCCAAATAAACATATCGAACCCAAATTTTGCACCACTGCACTTCGCCCCCCCCCCCCTTTTCTGAAAACGACAAATCCCTTGGCCGCCGCTTCCCGCTTCCCCCGCCGCTTCCCTGAGGAAATGGGGGCAATTTTTCACTGCGCTCCCCGTGAGACGAGTCTGGTCGGTTTAAACCGATGCTTTTGGTTCAGCGTTGTCGGCCTCACTTTGCCCAGTCAAACCGATGAGTTCGGCCACCTTCTGAACGCAAGCCTTGTTTAAGCCTGCTGGCGCATGGAAGGCTGAAACACCTGCTTTCACCTTGGCAATAGATTGGCAGGAAAGAAAAAATGCTGAAGGAATCAATGGGATATAAATGGTTACGGATGGGTGAGTTTGGTGTTAAACATTTGCCGGAAATATGCCATTGCGGTTCATTATAAACATGCACCATGTAGAAGAAATGTCAAATGTTCTCATGTTTGTACTCCAAGTGTGTGTGATCTATTTGTGCCCCCTTTTTAACATATATGCTTCTTGTAATATGGTGCCTTTGGTGCCTTTGGTGCCTTTGAACACCCGATTTGCAAGCCATGATGCAGCCTCCTGGACATTGTGCAAGTCATCATCAAGTAGGATCATGTCCTCAAATCATGGCTGACGGAAGCTATGCATTCAGCAATCTGAATCCGAGTCATGCAAATAAAGATGAAATCCTACACAACTTGCCACACAACGTGTCTACAAGGCATTTGCTGTAAGTTCATACACAACCCCAAAAGGGGGTTGAGGGTGATTGAAAGTTTTGTGATTTTCTTGTATTCTTCCATTCAGAGTTCGGTGTGTCGGGTTCCCACGAAATAAATTCCTTCCCGGTTCTTTCTGTGGGAAGTGAGGTTCTTTGGAAGCTCAAGTGCCGTACCTGAATATCACATAAATAAATACATAAAATGAAATACCTGGAATAAGTTTGTTGTTTTTTAAGGTCCTATCAAAATGCTCGCCCCAGAAAACACACCACAGCTGTGTTTTGATTCTTGATCTGGGAAAACTAACAACTCCAGAATCCACTTCTATCTTCGAGAACGGCCTTCACTTCTCCATAAATTGTTCACACCCAAAGACACTGCAGGCCTAAATAACTTTCGATCCGAACAAATTTGCATTTTGTCTTCAAGTTGTACATATTGAATGACCTTGCGTAACATTGCATTTCATTCCATTTCACTACCAGTACAAGAGATTGAACTACACTACACAATGCTACACTTCACGCATCATTCAACTACGCAACAGATAAATACATATTCAACATATACTTGACATACAAGCACCACCACCAGCTAATATCATACTTCATTCAAAATTCAAAATGCATATGCCAAACCGCTACCACACAAAGAGTGAACCAAGCACAACTCTCCACCAACCACTAGAATACTTTGTGACTTCGTGGCACAAGGACATACAAGGACATACAATACTGTACTTCATTTTGCTGTAAAATGATGTGCTGTACATGAGGGAAAAAAAAACATGCCCAAAAACAACAAAAAACAAACAAACGTCACACTCCCCAGGCCCTTCAAAGTGGTGACGTATATTGATTCCTCAAGTTGAGGTCACCAACAAGCCCCGTTTTCAGGTCACTTATTATAGGTCCAAACCATATCCCCAGCTCGCGAGTCTCCATATGCCACCGAAAGTCCGACGGGGCCACACCGAAGTGCCGTGCTAAAGATGCCAGTTGCGTGTTTTTGTCGCCTAACCAAGAGCTTCCTTCGGGACAACGTGCCTTGGGCAAAAGCCCGTGAAAACGGCTTCATGAGGATCTCTTTTTCTGAGATGATCTGCAGCAAAATTTAGATTTCACAAAACTTTGGGATGGGATTGGGATGCAAGTATATATAAGTACAAACCTTTTTGAAAAACTTAGAATACCATATCGGACCTGAGATTCGCTGTGATATGTTTGACTTGGGGCAAAACTTCAAAACTTCACCAAGACACCGTCACTTCTGCATCCGCCTGCAGAGAGGTTTCCGGCAGGTTGATGATGAGTGGGTGACGACTTAGCTACCAAAAAAACATATGATCCTAAGAATCCAAACCGGTTCCTGCTGTAGTAGTTGAGGGTTCCAATCCCATCCGAAAAGTAGTAGGATTTGAGCTAACTTTAATCCCTTCCTGAAAGGACATATCTGGATTCTTAGGGTGAGAATCATACTTTGTTCCCGCCATCTTGCATATAAGATGATCATGAAACATTTCCATCCATCTTGATACCGAGCTACCCTCTCACATAAAGAAGTGACAGGGAGGATACCTCAAGAAACACTTGTGAGTTGTTTGTCTCCTGAGACCAATCTTCATGAATGGTCCAATGACATATTTCCACGGGAAGCCTCCCTCACCCAAAGACTTCGCAATGCCCTTCTGAACCAACCCCAACTCCAACCAACCTCAACCCAACCAACCTCAACCTCAGCCCAACCAACCTCAACCTCAGCCCAACCAATCAACCCCCAACAAATCTTCGGAAGTTTTTGTTGTTCCGAATCTTTTTCGCCTCCGGTGCCGGATCTGGAAAGTCCTTTGGGGTAGTAATGAAGATACCGTGCTCTTCACCCAAAGCGAATTGCATGGCTTTTCCCGCCACATCTGCGCGGCCAAAGGTTGCAATGGCCTCCGTAGACATTTTACGAAAAAGCAACCGGCAAGTGAAAATGATACCCCCCCCAAAAAAGGGGGGAAACATTGCTATGTACACCCCCAAAGTTTAACATGGAACCTGAAAATGATGGTTTCCAAAAGGAATCTCCTTTTCCAGGGTTGATTTTCAGGTTCCATGTTAAACTTCAGGGGTGTAATATGTAAAATATGTTTTTTGTGGGAACCATTGGGAATCTATTGATAATGATTGAATATGATTGAGCAAACATGTTCATAATGGTTTGTGTTGACTACAATATAGGGCGTTATCTATGTAGGGTCCCGTATTTTTTTCGAGGTATGAAGATATACGTAAACATGGACAAGTGATGAAATTGCCAATGCCGCACCAATGATTAGATAGCCGGGGAATCACATTTCCAAACAATAAAAGGGCTGAATGGTGACTGGAGACTTTGATACTTGGCTCCCCGACCAAACATTAAGAAACATAACAAACAACAAATTTTGCAGAGCCAGAGTGGCAGTACATGTCCCTTTCCAAAACGAATCACAAATACATACAAATTCGCCACGGCAAAAACTCGGGTTCAATTCAACTTCAGAAAGAGGCACGTTCCATACTCACAAGGACCCATGAAATCCATGGTCAACTCTGTCTCTCTTCTTGTTCCACCTATGACGTCGTGGTATCCCGCGAGATGTTCCTCATGTTTTTACCCGCCATCTGTGCTCCACCAAGTGGCCACTTCTCCAGCCCGCTTACGAACGGCACGGACCAACCATCGGAAGAGCGCCAGATCGGTGAAGGTTTCCTGCTCCAACCAACCCCCTAACGGGTTTCCCCCATTGGAAGGGTTTATAGTAAGGAATTATTAAGGGAAACCCTATGGTTTTCATAAGCCCCTTCATACTGGCTTGCTATTTCTGGGGGTGTACGTTAGGGGGGTCGGTTGACCAGCCATAAAGGAAAGAATCTTCCAGTGTTTCATGTGCTTTTTTCTTCAGTGAGAGGGTAGGTGGTTTCAACTTCAACCCCTATCCTTTTTGCCGGGAAACAAGCTGTGCAAGTGCAATTGCGCCCAAGTTAAGTTGGGGTGAGACGAATCATGAGTTTGGAAGATCCATGATCCAAAGAACGGAATTGAAATATACCGCCTATATATATGTATTGGATCTTTTTGGGGTATTATATTATATCTTATCTTTCCCCAACCACTGAGTGTCCCTCCGCAAGGTACAATTTCCCTTGGATGGAGGAGGGCTTCGAGGTTATGAGTGGAAACTTTGACAGTAGCAATCAGATTCTCAGACATCAAAGCAGCACAGGTGACTTGAAAAACTTTGACTCTGCATGAGTGGATGAAAAATCCATAGTCCTCCGACACTGGGATTTGCTCCAATGGGGCATCTTTGTGGGTTCCCCACATGTGCTCCTTGGGCGTATGGCTGCGCCCGAAGGGTTTGTAGAAAAGACTTTGAAAACGGTCACAAGAAGCAACAACAAACAGCAAGCAACAAACAACAAACAACAAGCAACAAACAACAAGAACGAGAACAAGAACAAGAACAAGAACAAGAACAAGAACAAGAACAACAAGAACAAGAACAAGAACAAGAACAAGAACAACAACAACAACAAGAACAACAACAACGGCCAAGGGAACTCAGAAAGAGTTCAATTTGGCAACAAGCCACATATGAAACCTTGGGATGGACATCCTTGAACCCGACCGACATGAAGAGTCTCGGTCGTATGACATCCTTCTAATTCACCCAGATCTATGGCCCACCCTAAAACATAAGATACTTGGGCTAGAACAGACCCTAGATTTTCCAAAACACCGATCCTTCAACCAATCCATATTCATATTCCATGTAAGATTTCTGATGTATACCCACTATAGTCACTAATATATTCCATGTTTTTCATATTGCATAAGTTCTGTTGGAATTTTTGGTCTCCCAGGTCTTCAAATCGGGCTTTCCAAACACCCCCCGTCCTTGGCAATGGTCCGGTCGAAATCCAGGCAAATCAGCCTGAAGAGATAGCAGTGTTCAGAATGATAGTTGAATAAAACATGCAAAAAATGACCCCAAACATTTTGTTGACTCATATTTTTTGAGGGTCATTTTGATAAATATATTGGATTTATCTATGAGCTAGCAAAAAAATGACCCCAATCATATATATATATATTTAATTGGCAAACTCATGAATCCAATCAACAGCACAGGTACAGCTTGCAACCGCCCCGAAATTCCAGAGTCATTCAACTTGTTTCCCTGTATATACATCTTAGCAGGACATGAAAATGATCCATAGTTGTTGAATCTGTGGTCAGTGAGGTCTGACATAACCTGTTCAATCTTTGACAAGTGATTGGACCAAACGTTTGAAAGAACATGAAAAACATGGCCAATACCCAGATGCTCAATGTATGGCCTAATTATTTCCTTACATTTACCATAAATTTAGGCAAAATGTAGGTAAATATACCATACATTGATCATCTGGGATAGGAAATCTTCCAAGCACAAACAATTGAACATAAGGAACAGGTTGTGACGCGCCTCCATGGGACGGGCGGTTCCCGCTCCTCCCGCTCGGCGGATTGCAAGGATTGCAAAGCTGCAGATTCTGCAGCTGCCAAACGCTCCAACAACGCACCTTAAAACGTCCAGTTGGTGGTTGAACAAACCCATTTGAAAAATATTAGTCAAATTGGACATCTTCCCCAATTTTCGGGGTGGAAAAAAAAA
The DNA here is from genome assembly GCA_000507305.1 of Breviolum minutum Mf 1.05b.01. Lineage (NCBI taxonomy): Eukaryota > Dinophyceae > Suessiales > Symbiodiniaceae > Breviolum > Breviolum minutum. The sequence goes on along the minus strand of DF243114.1, from coordinate 35,521 downwards.
CAGTTTGAAACCACCACCTAGACGTGTTTTTTTTGGGGGGTTGGGAAACTTACCCTTTCCTGAAACTAACAGCAAAAGCCACCCTAAAAATGTATGGTTGGAATACGATCCATTCCTTTTAAAGTTTCGGCCTAAGAATAATTTTCCCCCTCCAAACCTGAGATTTTTCATGATTCGGCTGGGCTGGGAAACTTTCATCCAACATGGCCATTTGTTTGGGAGGAAACTTCGCAGGAAAAATATGGTTTGACACAGAAGTGAAACGAGCATTAGTTTTGGGTGGAGACTGATTGCACTTCTCACTCTTTGGGGGGAAACCAAGAGTGTCAAAAGCAGAAAGTTTGGAACTTTTTAATCCAACAACATGTGGCACATCAGTTAAGAGAGGAGAAAAATAAATACATCGTGAACTCATACGACTGTTGATGGCTGAAAGCCTGCACCAGTTGTGGTTTATACATGTTTATACCATTATTTAGTCTAAAAGGTTTTTTAAATCCCAGGTGGTTGTTTGGGATTTCTAAACCATCAACAGTATGGAATATTGAAACTACATGATACATGACTATCCTGACTACTGCCACATGTGGATTCCCCAGTCCAAAACCACCTCAAATGGGACGTTGCCCAGACTGCCACAAGACGACACCAAAGGGAAGAAAAAACAACTGGAAAATCCAGCAAAAACTACCAGTAGATGTAAAAACACAAGTTCTACCACAAAAATCCATGCTAGATGTCAAATTTTCTATCATACATGATGCAGTATATGTCCGAGTGTAATAGCTAGCTAGATTGATGGTAACAAAAACAGTGCGCATACATACATATGCATTCTGTCTACCACCCAGTAACAGTCACAAATGAAGATTCATAGTTACAGTATAAAGGGATTCCCACTAGAAATGAAATAATCCTGGTGGTGACTGTTAATGGGTTGTCTACGGTTGACTATGTAGTTGCGATTTCAGAACATTTTGTTGACAATGTTAAACAGCCGAACCGAAGGTTGCGCAGGCACAAAGCAGCATGTGGAGGGCAAATGATCCTGTCCCAGTGACTAGCTTGTGCCATCAACGCTGGTGGTGCTTGTGTTGCACGCGCCAAGGCGAGACGGAGGGACTTGCTGTTGCGCATGTTGATGGCGGCCTATAGGGACTCCCATTTGGCCACCATGGAACGTTGGGAATGATGTCTGAAAGGTGGAAAATTAACCGCTGGAAAGCCACCAAAAGTCATGGAGGTTTTGGTTCAAATGACTTTTCTTTTCAATTAATTACAGTGTGATTTTTTAAGTTCAACATCCTAAGTTTCAGGGGTTCAGGCCAAAATATGGGAAAGCACTGAGTCAAAAATGCTTCAGGTGTTTCAGATCATCATGGATACAAAAGAAACAACAAGGACTTCGGATGAGTGATCAGTCCAACATCTGCGTAAAGAAAAAATGTTTGATATCCACTTGCCGACCTTTCTGAAGCCATTTTTTGAATGAATCCCGGTATTGGAAACCCGCCAATCAATGTTGCTAACCCTTGACGAACGGATCCTGCACTGGAAATCAATTTTGCATCAAATCGATCATCAGCTTCGCCATATTTTGCACGTACCCCATGTCCAACTGGTGGTACAAAGTCCAAATGAATGAGGAGTCCACTTTCAAACAAATGAACAAAAACAATATACACAAAAATGATATCAAAACATGCAAGCCCCAAAGTTTAAGATAAAACCTCAAAATTGATACTTTCCAAGTTTGGGATCCCTTTTTGCCGGTGGTCATTCCCGTTGTCCCGGGTATGACCACTGCATCCCCAAACGACCGGCACAAACGGCCTGGAGCAGCTTTTCAGAGTTCATGCCACGACCGGCGGCTTTACCTACGCAGCTTCCAAAATGGGGGAGAGATGTGTTGGACATTTATGGATTATTGGTATGATTTTGATTGGAATTAAATTTAGATGAGGAAAATTTGATTTAATTGAGGCCTTCACCTTGTCCAGCATTTTCAAAAAGTGGTGGTCAACCTTAATTGGAGCAAAAGACATAATATATAACAGGTGGTCAGCCAGTGTCAGTTTTCGAAAAATTGGACATAACTTGACTGGTGGCAAAGTTGAACCACAAAGAAAAATGGATTTGTGTTGGAAATATAAAAAAAAGGTGGTAAAGAATGGATCCTGTCCAAACTCCGCAATTTCTGTTCCCCTTAAAACTCCTTAAAAACAAATCAAGGAATCCCAAAAAAACACAATAATTAATAAATATATGACATCTCTCAGGTTATTTTTCCATTCCCTTTGTCATTCCACCACGGCCAATCAAGTTTTATGTTTGATTTGACCAGACGTATGGTGCAAATTGACTAAAAAACATCATCTATCAAAAAAAATCCATGAACAACTCAGCGATTCATGTGGGCTTTCCATACATCAATCATATCTACGTGGTGGTTGAACAAACCCATTTGAAAAATATGCACGTCAAATTGGATATCTTCCCCAAAGTTCGGGGTGAACATCAAAAAATATTTGAAACTGAAACCAAACCTAGATATTGGCCCGTTGGTTTCCGCCAGCTTCCCCCACCGTTCAAATCCACTCCCTCCCCCCACCTGGTGTTCGTGTCTTCACCGGGCTGGGAGCAGCTTTTGGCTCCGCAGCGCGGCCTGGAAGGGGCAGCTGAAGCTGGTTACCGGGGGGTGGGTACCAGCTACATAACATCCCTGTAAACACCACCACCACAACAACAACAACAACAACAGCAACAACAACTTTCATCAACTTTCATCAAACTCCATGAAACATCATTCATGAAACTTCATAAGGATTCCTTTTACAACATCTTTGTGGCCTTCTTTTGCCGCCACTCTTTTCACTTCTCGATTGGGCACCACTGGGCTGGCAGATTTGGCCTGAAAGGATCGAGTTGGAAATCACAAGGCCCAAATTGGCCTTTTAGGCTGTGAACAAATCTAGTTGGTTTGGAAGATGATTATCCTTTTCCAGGGGTGTATTCTCAGGTTTCATGTTAATCTTCCAGGGGTGTAGATCTGTAAACCCATACTAGTTGGTGGTTTCAACCCATTTGAAAAATATTAGTCAAATTGGATCATTTCCCCAGGTAAGGTTGAAAAAAAAAGAATATTTGAAACCACCACCTAGAAATGTTGGGATTCTGAAACCTGTTTTGTTTTGTTTGAACCACATGTTCAGCCACCTAACCTCCTCCCCCCCCCCAAAAAAAAAATGGAAGAATATGTGGAAAAATATGGTTTAGTAATGTTCTATAGTTGGTGGTTTTTTTCAAGCCATTTGATAAACATTAGTCAAATCGGATGATTTCCCCAAAAATATTTGAGTTGCCACCGCCCAGTGTTTATTGGATGTGGCAACTTTTCGGGGAATGACACACGCCTCTGGGCTGCCCAGAAAAGTGTACCGCCTGCCAAACCTCTCTCAAAGTCCACCTTTTACAGGGGTTTCTTCAAAAAATGTTATACCAAATATGTACATTTTTAGAGGCTTTTATGGTACATAACCAGGTAAATGCTACAATCCCTTCTCTAAGTGGTTTTGGAGTGGGTTTTGGGTACCTAAACACCGAGCCTCACAGGGTATTTGGAGCTCCAGGGAAGTATAGCCAAGATCTTTTTAACATCAACTGTTCAAACACCCTATATTTTGATCCTTGCCTATTATGTAAATCATTGCCTTGAATCAGTTTACCATAGAAAATTTCCCAACCACCCCTATGTTTGCTTCATCAAAATATCCAACCCATGGAAGTCTTTGGTGAGATATTTCTTTAAAGATCTCATTTTGAGGCTGCTGATGTTTGAACAGCTCCGGAAAACCCAACCTGCACGGCTGGAGTTCGGGTCATCGGAGACTTCGGAGACTTCGGAGGTTCGGCTCCTGGAGATTTCCCCCGGTGAATCCGGAGGGTAAATCCCCATGAAATCCGAAGCACGGTGCTTAACCAAACATTTTTTGGCCCGGTTGGATGTCCCGGGTGGGTTCGTTAGGATCAATGGTTTACGTAAATGGGTTGTAACCCTACTTATAATATTGGGTATATTAGGGTTATAACTTAGTATAACTTAGTTATAACCCACTGATGTTTAACCGTTGATCTTATCTTCCTGGGACATCCAAGTGGGGTTGGAACCTCAATAAAGTTGACAACCTGGAAAGCTTGGAGAGATGTTGTTGAGGAACCGTGAGACTTCGGTTTTTTTGTTGGTGATTGGTGAGGTTGTTCGTTGAACCAAGAAATCCTTCAACATTTGGGTGATTGTTTTGTAAAAACAGAAACAGGAAAAATTTCCGGCATGGACTGAAAAATTGAATGCAATTGATTACACCCCAGAAATTTTCCATAATATAGTTAGATACCAACAATTGCCATGTTTAAAGGCAGTTAACTTTTCCAACTCCAACCCATCATTTGGGGTATATCCAGCCGTTAGTTTTCGGAGGTGTATATTTTTGGTGATTTCTTAAAGATCTGGAGAAACAAAACTAGTTGGTGGTTTCAACCAATCTGAAAAATATTAGCAAAATTGGATCCTTTCCCCAGAAAATATTGAAAACCACCAGCCAGTGAATATTGGAGTTGGCTATGTTGAGGACCAATACACCCCTACTAATTATGCAGGTTCAAACCCTTCCAGGTCAAATGATCCTTAGGGGAGACCTTCGAGAAACAATTTCGGACGACATCTCTCCCAACCTTTTGTTGAGCCATCCCAAGATCGTGCACGATCGATCGTACCCTTGGGCACCGTCAAACCTGACGGTGCCGAGGTGGGATCCATTCATTCACCTTTCATGACCCATACCTTTCCATGTATGGTATATATTTACCTAGATTTGGTTGATCTTTATGGGAAATGTGCACAGGTAGGTATACCAGTCCCATGGATGCTGTAAGGCAAAGGTGGAAATGCTTGTGTTTTGAGGCTTGAAGGGTAGCCACCAAAAGAACTTAGTTGAGAATTGTGTTCGACAGTTTGGTTGGAAATACATTTGCTAATCAATTTCAATATTACAAATCCAAACCACAATGGAAACTTTATTTACTACAATTTTTTCAAGGGGGTAGTAAATAAAGTCCACATCATTGATTGGATGAATCAATGAAGGATGAGGCTGGGAAGTTTTTTTTTGGGCCAGCCATTGTCAGCAGCATCAGGGTGGCAAAATATCAACAAATGGAATTTGTGTATTGATCAGCTCACCCAAAAAAAAAAAAACATGTTGAGCCAGATTGGATTCAAGTCATTTTCTCACTTTATCAGCCCAGCCAGAAACATGATTCACTACCCCTTGATCAATCACTTTTTTGGGGAAACATGCGTGAACATACCACCGTTTCTCACACAAACCCAAATGGTCTTCATGGCATTTCACGGTGAAACTTGGCGGCCCCTGTCACTGTTGGGCACCGGACTCCACCAGACATCGGACAACTTCAAGGTGCCCATTCACATGTGCAATGAAAAGAGGCGTTACTCCATTGTCTGTCGTGCATTGGTCTTTGTTGGCACCGGACTGAACCAAAAATCGGACAACTTCAAGGTGCCCATTCTCGAGCTGCAATGTNCACCAGAACTCGGACAATTTCAAGGTGCCCCTGACGAGCTGCAATGAAAAGAGGCGTTGCTCCATCATCTGCCATGCCTTGGTGTTTGTTGGCACCGGACTCCACCAGAAATCCGACAACTTCAAGGTGCCCATTCTGAGCTACAATGTAAAGAGGCGTTGCTCCATCATCTGTCTTGCCTTGGTCTTGATTGGCACCTGACTCCACAAGAAATCGGACAACTTCAATGTGCCCGGTCTCAGCTGCTATGAAAAGAGGCGTTGCTCCATTTATCTTGCCTTGGTCTTGATTGGCACCTGACTCCACCAGAAATCGGACAACTTCAAGGTGCCCATTCTGAGCTGCCATGAAAAGAGGCGTTTCTCCATTGTCTTTCCGGCCTTGGTTTTGGTTGGCACCAGCTTCAAGCAGTAGAAGTACACACTTGAGATTTCCGTTTGAAGCTGCCGCCCACAACGGTATTATTGCACCTGCATCTTCAAAATTGGGATTTCGTGGCTGGTTCAGGTGCTGCTCAAGAAGCTTGTCATCATTTTGGCGACATGCCACCATCATTTCTCGATCTTGGTCCATATCAGGAGGTAGAAACTCCATTCTCACAAGCTGCACAACTCCTGGGGCCAAGGTTTGATCATCATCCAGTGGGCAACTGTCTTGGAGGAGCCGTAGTCGGAATCGTGGAACGCCAATCTGCTGTGCCAAGCGCTGCTTTAACGCCTTCACTGAGGCACCTGATATTTCCTCATCTTCAAACACAGCAATTGATTCACCAGTCACTGCAGAAAGCACTTCTACATGTGGGGCTGACATCAAAAAGTCCTACAAATATCACACGGATTCACCGTCTAAGGTGAAACATCTTGAAACGAAATGGCTGCCTGAGAATTTGGCATCTTCAAAACATTGGCCAGCCATGTATCAAAATCCAGGCACCCGCATGTCGTCATTTAGTGGAGATGTCGATGTTGTTGGGACAAGTTGCTTTGCTAACCACTTAGGATGGTGCTAAAACCCTGTAAATAGTAGCATTAACAGGAAATGTACTTTATATAATTTGTGTCAGCTGTCAGCTTGTTGTGGCATACAAGGTGTGCAAAAAACGGCTTAAAAAGCCACTCAGATTGGATACTAAATCACATAAATCATAATGACACATAATTTATTGGAATGATCGACATGCATTCTGGCCAAATTAAAATATTTCACCAACCTGGATTTCCCTGAATTTTTGTCGGGTATTTTCCTTCCAAAAAGCTACCGAAATTAGGGGGAACTCGGTCGTGTGAGGTCGCAATTCAATTTGACCAGATGCATGGCATCAATGACTCGGAGGTGGAGGATGCAAAAAATGCCGCCCAAAAAATGGCACGTGAAGCGCTCACTTCTACCATCTTGGACCACCACTGGACCACCCCTTTCTTGCTTCTCAAAAAACACATCTCTATATCTATCATTTATCTTTGAAATTCAGCCTTTCCAAATCCCAGGACCCTTTTTTTTACATACAACTCCCTTCACAACTACCATAAATCACCTAAAAATAGGCCTAAAGCAACCCCAAAAAGGACAAATTTGGATACATAAAACGATCATCTGAACCAAAACCATTTGGGAAGTTACATAAAACGATCATCTGAACCAAACCATTGAAGGGAAGTTTCCGGTGAAATCGGTTTTTCGACAAAATCGACGATCGACGGACAGGTAGGTTGCGGCGCCTGTAGCGTTCTGCTGCCGCCCAGGTCGGGTGCCGGTGGTGTTGCTTCCGTTGGTCGTGGGACCCGGCACTTTCGGCGCCTCGAAGGAAAAACCTCGCTGCTTCACACCTCGGGAGTCGGAAGTTGGGAAGGGCGAAAAAACTCCCGTCCCTGCAAAAACTGAGGATTTTATGGGGATTCCTTAGGTGATTCCTTAAGTGATTTATGGGATTTACTTGGGATTTATGGGATGAAATTAATTAACATAGCACCTGAAATCCTCGATGGTTGGAAGATGATCCTTTCCTTTTGGGACCCGACCTATGTTCAGGTGCGAAGTGTTAGTTTCAGGGAGGGTATGATCCATTGATATCCAAATTAAGGAGAAGGCTTTTGCCAAGTTTTGAATTTGGACATGCTTCATTGAAAGGATTTTTCAGTGAGGATACTCTCCCGAAAGCTAACATGTTCCCTGAAGCATAGTGGTTGGAAGACGTATCTTTCCTTTTGTTTTTTTTCCCAAATGGGGTTGTTCAGAGATTTCCCATTAAAGAACGGATGGAGATCCCATTTAAGAACACTTTTTCAGTGAACAAAAACATAAGGAATTTCCATTGAATGGTAGGGATTTTCCCTGGCTATCTTATGGAGACCCAAACGGTGCAAAACAACAGCCGTTGGATGGAGACCCTAAAAAAAACCGTAGGGTGATGCAAACCTCGTTTTTGTTCAGCCACAGTTCAGGTGGGGAGGAGTTTTCTCGACTTGAGTTTCATAATGATATGGTAGAAGAAAATGGTACTTGTTAAATACATATCTGGTTCGGCTTCATCTAAAATGGTGGATTGTCTTGTATTCGGTCCAAATTTCAGCAATTTTCTATGAGGAGGAAAGAAATATATCCGTCAACTGTCGAATATCTGAAACGGAAAATTAAACAAAATGGTATAGGAATGACGTGCCCACAGTGTAAACACGTGCACTGTGCATCTGTCAGATTGAGGTGAGCACTTGTGTTTTGGGGCTCATTGCCCAAAGTGCAGCGTCTCTTTTCTGGACTTTGGCTCATGGGCTAGACACGCGCATAGGAAAAAATGAAGTCCCAAAACCATATGAGATGCAAATATATACTCATGGTGCTTTGTGGAGATTCACTGGCTAGAAAGGGCCCTGTTTGTCTAGAAACTCTTGATGACTCACTACTCAGCGATCTTGACTTGTGCGTGTGACTTGATGTTGTTCCTTCGAAGGTAACGAAAATATACAACAAGTATACACCCCCGGAAGATTAACAAATCGAACCTGAAAATGATGGGCCTTGCTTCAGATGATGACTTTTCCTTTTCAAACCGGGTGATTTTCAGGTGCAAACTGGTGAATCTTCCGGCCGTGTAATTTTTAAAGAAATCCTCAGCAATATAAATCATCTGCCGAAATAGATGGAAATACCCAATCCACCCACGAGCTCGAGCCCAGCTGTGGAAAACAGGTGGATTGTTGCAGCTCAGTTTTTCCCACAGTTTTCCACCCGTGTTGGTGGGTTTTTTTTGGGGGCTGGAAATCATCACAGATTTCTAACCTCGAAATACGACATATATATGAAGTGTATCACTCATCATCCATTATCCAGATACATCTGTACAATCATAGTGCTTTTCTATTATTAATTTTCCATGGATTGACATTCTTTTTTAAACACACAAATTCATAGAATCAACTAAAAAACAGATCTGGGTGAATTATATATAATGTTTCATCATCAACCCCCCTCAAATTCCTGAAACAAGGTCGTTTGCAAGGGAAAATTTCCTAGTCCTTCGTCTAGATGCTCCTTGTAGGGAATATTTACCTACATTTCCCCTTGAATGTGGCCATTTTTCACTGTTCATGTAGGTAAATCATCCATACATGGAGTATCTGGGTAGGATCCTCAGGCTACCATGTCAATGTGAAATTCACCACAGGAACCTCGACCTTGAGCCACTGAGACATCAAAGAAGTTCCGTTTCGGCCTCCGGTAATTCCAATTCCTCTTGTAGCCCAGCTGTGCCCTCTTCTGCCTTCAGATTGGGAAATAAAAAATACATGGCAAATCCCAATTGAACTTAACTTTTGGATGGATGTTTTTTTGCAACATTATACATTAAATCAGAAAATGGTTTGCTACGATACCTGGATGACTTCAAACAAGGAGTTCCAAAGACCAAATCGATCAAATCATCCCTGAGGTCCCGACCTCTGGCAACAAGGCCTCAAATATGACAGAAATACCCGAGAAGTTGTGATCGTATGGAAGGTGACGGCTCTTTGAGGAGATCCCTCATCAAAAATCTCATCCTGGACCTTCAAGTCGGGGTGCCGTCCTTAAACCCTAAGAAAGATGGAGAATTGATACCCTTTAGGAACCATTTATAACCACACCTTTGAAGGTGCTGGATCTTCATTCACGCTAGTTACTTCAATTTTTTTTGTTTCGTCAATTTCAGGATTGGAAAGGATCTTTCTTTCAGCTTTTGGCGGAGACGAATAAACTTCAGGTTTAGTATTCAACTCCAACCAAACAGATTGGCTGATTGGAAGTTTTCCTATATGTTGGCAACTTAGAGGTGGCTCACCTGAATTCTTTGGAAAGAATTTTTCTTTGTTGGATTTCCCCCAATCCTGGAAGGCACCACGGGTCAGCATCCATGAACCGTCATGAACCATGGTCTAGGTCAGCAGATTCATATTGAGTCCTCTGACTTTGCTTTCTCCCTAGAATATGCAAGGTTATGTTTCACTGAACTGGCTTATTTTCTGAAAGCCTCACTCTCAAAAAAAAACACCAAAATACAAAAAACCAGCTGTTTGACTCTGAGAGAAGCACCAATTTTGCAGCGTGCAAGAAGACCCGCGGCACCCTTAGAAAACATGGTACCGGCACTGGAGGCTTGATACTTTTTCGGCATTCCTTGTTGGTCTAACAAGAAACGCCTTAAGGGTTCATGGGTTCACACATACATATATCGCACACCGCTCCAATTGTCTGTTTGGATGTTTGCATTTCAACTATCATCCATGTATGGTATATCTACGTTACATAAAGTTGTTTTTGCGAATGGTAAATGTAGGTATGTATATCTATGATTACCATACCATGGATCCTACTGTTGATGGTTCAGAAATCCCAAGCAACCACCTGGGATAGTGCTAAACAACCCGTCGTAAATAATGGGACAAATTACTAACCTCCCTCAACTGGTGATTTCCCCCCGGATTTCTAAACTACTTGGTGGTTGAACCAACCCAATTGAAAAATATGCTCGTCAAATTGGGTGCATCTTCCCCAAAGTTCGGGGTGAACATAAAAGAAACTTTGAGTTGCCACCACCTAGTAAACCATCAACAGTATGGCTTTTTTTCTGCTTCCTTCCAGTTTTCTTGAACCTGGGTGACTTTGGAGGGGTTTAGGGGTTTGATCAGCAGATACCAAGTTGAAGCTGGCTGTTCAGCGCTGGACCATTCTGGAGAACTTCCACCATACGTCCCATCACCCACCAAAGGAAAGCCTCGCAAAAAAAAAGGAATCCGAAAAGCTTGATGTTCAAAGAACACGTGTATATGTTGCATGTATGCAAAGTACATATAAAACTGTCTATATATATATATATATGTGTGTGTGTGTGTGTAATATCTTTCTACATGCATATAGATACACATCTGATATACATATATATACCTTGGAACTATTGAGAAATCCTCATGCACTGTTGATGCAAGAAATCCCTCTAAACACTAAATAAGTAGCAAATCCTGGTATCATTCAAAAAGATTTATAGATTCCAGGTGGTTTACCTGTCTTCTTGATCTATAGATGTACTAGCCGCTACTAACCTATATCCAGTTGACAGCCATTCAACTCATTAGAAACCATTGAAACATCGACAACTTCTGCATCGACACGAACCCGTCCTTCATTGCTCATGTGAACTCGGATTTGATGCATGCGACCGGTATAAATACGCACCTGCCGAGTGACAGAGTGAGGTGGTCAACCATTGGTCAAACCTTAATTTATTGATATGTTCAAAGATCCTTTAATTTAGCTGTTTGGGGTTCCCTGAAGTGTCTTTCATACCCCCCCCCAAAAAAAAGTCACTTCTAAATAGACCCTGCTGGTGTTGTTTAATTAAGTTTGCGTCAGGTTTTTTTCCACAAAGTTCGAGTTTTGAGGCGGAGATCTTTCTTGAGCAACACCGCAACACCTTTCTGTCCTGAAAATTGATGGGACTGGAAGATGATTCATGTCCCTTTTACCCTTTCTCCCATAATCAGTACCCCAAATGAAGGGGGAAACTACTATTCTATCGGAGATACACCCATTTTCCACCAAAAACCATGATTGTGGGATGGGAAGAAGAGAAAAATGGTCCCTTCTTTGGGGTGACATTCGCTCATTTTCCAAGGGGGTGATATTATTGTAATGTGATTTGACTGGTGGATATTGGGATTCAAATGGTTCCATCTCCCTTTTTCCTAAACAAAAAAAACGACACACCTCCAACAACAAATTGGATAATGGAACTCAATTTCCAATTATCGTTTTCAAAAAATACACCCCTCCAAAAAAAAACTTACACTGCTGGGAACTAACATGCCCCCACTAAAGGTACACCCCCGAAAACTAACATATTGAAAAATGGTGTTTTTTCAGACAATCCTTTCCTTCTGAAATGGCCCCTTCTTAAGTTTTCAGGGGTGTATTTGTCCCACAGCACCCATGCAATAGTGTATTTACACACATTTACCATAAAACTCAACCATTCATGTATAGGTAAGTATACCAATCCCATGGATCCCTATGGTTTTGAAGATGGGTCGGTTCCTTTTCCCATTTGGGACCCCGGGACCCATGGTTCAAGGCGTTGTCGTCCCATCCCGGACCAACCCCAGGCCTTTACCAAGCTTACTGGCTCGCCTGAAACAATATGCAAGCGTCAAAATTGGATCATTTCCCCGACCTGAAGGGGTGAACATTAAAGAGTGTCAAATATTTGAAGCCACCACCTACTAACGTCGCTAGAAGGTTATAATGAGTTATTATAAGTAATAATCAACCTGCACTGTAAACAAAATAAAGGTATGTCTGAAAAATATCTGGTAATGATTATTCTAGGAGATTTAAAAATACCATATCGACCTTTTCTCCCATAATCATGGTTCAGTGAAACATGGTTCCCTCCAATAGTCGTTACACTTCAATTGTAGCTACTATTTTCCACTTCCATCATGGGAGGCTACTGGGTAGCTGGTATCTTCCATCAAGAGGTCCGACTGGAAAACGAGTCGATCATTGGAAGCGGGAGAAGGTCATTTGAGTTGCTCACCGCCAGGGCCCAGGGCATGTGCCTTAGTAATCTGATTGCTTCGAAGTATCTGAGTTCTGGAATGAGTGTTTTCGGGGATTACCACACATCTGCGATTTTAGGATCAATGGGAATATATATTTACACTCCCCTAAAGTAACGTAGCATCTGAAAATAGGCCTTCCGAGTGTTTCAGGTGCTATGTTAGTGTACCGGAGTGCAAAACTAAATTTACTGTAGTACTTAAGATCTGGAAGATATCTGAATATTCCATTAAGACTTTTGAGCTGAACATCTTAATTAAAAGAAAGATCTGAGAGAAATATTTGGAAAACTGAGTGACAACCTTGATGGATTGGACGGATTTGGAATCATATCTTGGAATCATTTGAAGTCCAATATGGATCGCGCAGCAAGAAACATCTGAGAAATACCAGCCCTTGCTGGGCAATGCATGGATTGGAACCTGTCAAATACCGTCACTAGAATAGGAGCTTTCAAATAAACTGCTTGGTATTCGAAAACCGTCCCGCTTGTAAATGGAGATACAGGGGGGCATTGTTGCTATGAAATATCCGGCTAAAATCAGCTGTCTATAAAGCTACCCATTGGAGAATCTACCTCCCATGTTCCAAGATCCTTAAAATTCCAAGGAGAACCTACCTACCTCCCATGTCGAGGCATCCCTTGCCAGTTATGTATACCTCCCAGCTCTAGGAACTACGGCACCCATTGAAGTCCCTAACATGACGAACGCTGGAAACTTCCCCACTTTCAATAGGAAATACACCCCCGAAGTCCCTAACATGACTATGGCTGGAAAATCCTCCATTTGAAGATGTATTTCCTATTGAAAATGGGGATTTTCCAATATGATGTTAATTTAGGGAGTGTACATCGACTCATTCATGGTGGATTTTCCAGCAGCCAGTCATGTTAGGCACTGACTCGTGGGGTGACCCATCGATCTAAGTCCCTGACCACTTCCAGAATTTCCGTGGAAGCACGTCGACCCCTCACAGAAACTTCACTGCGGTGTGCCCCACCTGGCTCCTCCAGGGTGGAACAACTTAAGATGTGGCCATCCAAAAATCGCAAAAACCCATGGGTTTTTTTCGGGCTTCAATGGTCCATTTCGCCGGTGTAAAACAAGGCAATCTTCCGGGTTTTTTCACATTATTTCACAGACAGTGTTTCGGCTTTGTAGAAAATTTGCTCCGTGATTCGGTGTGTTTGGGGCATTTGATGTCACTCTTAAGTTCGGAGAAAGCAACGAGATACCAGTAGCAAAACCAATCTTAATCACCACCACAAACCCCAAACCTCAACCCTACTTGGATGTTTTTAGGGACTCAGTAAATTGTTAGTACATGGGTTGTAACTGATAAATCTGATAACTTACTTGTAAATGGCATAGATTGTGGTTATAACCCACTGATCCTAACCTTTGATCCTAACTCCTGGGACCATCCCATTCCTTGGTGCTGTCCTTGGGCCAAATCCTTTGGATACTCGCTGTCAGCAATCGTGGCTCACAAGGCATCCAACCTCCAGAAGTGTCTCCATAAGCCATAGGATCCATGGGACTGATATAATTTACCTATACATGAATATGAATGGTTGATCTTTATGGTACATGTATGGGATATACCAGTTCCATGGATCCTATGGGGTAATGAATCGTTTTTTAATTGCGGTAGTTTTGGGGGTGTATACGTAAGTTCTTTTTGTCGAGTCCAACCCCACCACACCAGCTGGGTTTTGTGTTTGTTTTCACTCACTCGTCCAACCTGAAAATATCTCATATCATAGCATCCATATATGGCATACCCACATTTGATTGATTTGTATGGAAAATGTAATATAGGTATAAACCATAATGTTGACATGAATTGTCTGGGTATGGATTTGTTTCCCTTTGTTCAAAATGAGATTCCAGGAGGAGTTCTCATGTTCACGTTGTTTCGTTGTCCGGTTTTTTTTAGTGAAGGTCTGCGGATTTTCGGATTTTCGGATTTTCACTTCCAGAAACGGACCAAGTTTAGCACAGGATTCGAATCACAGAATCTTTGTGTTTTGAATATTAGCCGCACAGCCTTTCTTAGTCAAAAACGATGTGTGTTTGGTGATCTTGATGTCTTTAATGTGTGTTTTCACAGCTTTCTATCCGCCAACCCCCCCACACAAAAAAAAACATGCCCATATGGCTTAGCATTCAGGCCTTCACATAGGCACAAATACTCCTGCAACCAGTGGCTGCTAAGCACACACCACAATGATACGAATGGTGAAACATCTCAGAACTAAGGATTCTGATCTAACTTACTGCTGTATGAGGCATAAAAATCGCACTGGTCCCTGATGAATTTCAATTCGTGTTGTTGGAAGTATTAAATGTAAATAAACTGAAAATGTCGACTATGTTTCAACTATACACACATCCCTTCTTGTTGAACCTTTGAGCAGTAATGGATTCTGGGTTGCCTTTCGGATTACCTTCTTGGAGTAACTCCATCGTGTGTTGCATTGCCATTCATCAAAATCTACATCAATAAGAATCATTGGACCCTCCTATCAAAGGACAACAAAACCTGTATTTCGCAGGGTGATCCCAGGATCTCCAAAACCACTGGTGTGACTTGAGATCCTGGCTGATTCTTAGGGCATGTATTAATATGTGGCTTCAATAGCAAGTCGTCCCTCTTGAAAGGAACGGAAACGGCTAGCTCCCATCATCGCCTTCTGCACTCGGTTGGTGGCGAAGGCCAGGCGAAGACGGTAATAACTGGCAAGCACGTTTGGAGGACCCCAAGAGTTGGTGAATTGACCCCAAGAGTTGGTGAATTGACCCCAAGAGTTGGTGAATTGACCCCAAGAGTTGGTGAATTGTACAACCCTAAGGATCCTGACCCCTCAAAGGCCTGACGTCATTTTGAGGACTAATAGCCAACACCCCTACTATGCAGGTTCAAACTCACCCCTTCCATTGGAGGGTCATTCATGATCCTTAGGAAAGTATGTAATGTAGAAAGATCGTGTATATAAATATGTACACTTTTTTCATGTATACAGTAATCAATCAATTTTGTACCCAAGGCGAATTGATAACTTTGTACAAAGAAAGATTTATGATTTCGATTCTATCTGGTGAAACGCATGAGCTTTTTCAAGCAAAACTCACCCCTCCAAAAAAAATGGGGGAAACAAACTTACAATCATGTCCTGGTGATTCAAGCCGTGACCTTTTTGGGATGGTGAAAACGTGACCCTTTTAGAGTTTTTTTCATGACCTCCAACGATCTGGGAGTAGGTCGGTCACGGATTGAATCACCTGTTTGCCCAGCACCGAACCTTTCGTAGGTGGATGCCCACATCACCATACCTGACCTCAAAAGTTCCCGGATGAGCAACATATGCCAAAAGGAAAAATGCGGTTATATAAACAAAACCTGTAAATTTGAATCAAAACAACCGAAGGATTATATAATTTGTAGGGTTTTTACAGGGTTGAATGGTGAATGAATAATATAATTCAAAAGAAAACATACGTTTGGATATGATTCAACAAAAAGAATAAAAAGTTCTCCCTGGCTAAGGCTAATTTGTTTTGAGAGGTGAATTTATAGACTTTTTTCATGCATGAATCTATGAAAGTTTTTTTCATTGTTTACCCTGTGATTCGGTCTTGAATCTTGATTCATGAGATTTCATGACGTTTTCAGCTATGGAAGTCATTGGACTGAGGTAAGTAAATGGACCTGACTTTGGAGTACAGTAGGACCTAAAGTTACCACCTCGCATTTCCTAAAAACATGACCAAGGCTGCAGTCCCAAAAGGTTCTTTTGGTAAAAAATCACACCACCGACTCAAATCTCGCGTGATCTGTCTGATACCACAGCCATTGCAGTGATAGTGAGACACTATAGGTGTCAAGTTAGGTAGATGCCGTAGCATGCCATAGCAATTCCAAGCAACTCCTCGGCAGTCTCATCCAGGCATCCTCAGCATCCTCCTGGACCTCTTCGTGGTCCATTTTTCCCCATTCGATTCAAGCGAGACCTTCGTGGCGCCAAGGGCCGGACCAACACATCCACAGGAGCCGGACTTTCTGGTGCTTGCCGGGCAAAGGGCGGAGCTTCAGGGAGACCGGACCAGTAGTGAAGATAGCCCAAAACCTCCGAATACTCGGTTTCTTCCAAGGTGTCATGATCAAAGCCAATGGTTTGCAACTTCAAGTTCACATGAGCTGACTCCAAATCCACTTTGGTCACTAAGAGATTTCCTATGAAACCTCCCACTTTTTGAAGTTTTTTCGGGATGCCGCGAAGCAAATTCCAACGGAGGAGGCCTAAGGAATCTGCATTGATGTCGATCAACATGCCTTGCGGTGTTTTTCTGATGATCTTTCCATCATAGAACTTGTCTTCGACAAGTCGTTGGATGTTCATCCGTTCTTTCGCTTCTTTGACTCCTCCTCGAGTATAAGCCTCCGATTTTGTCTCGGAATCCAGCAAAAGTTCTCTGACTTCTCGCAAAGCTAAAATGGCATCCGAATTATTCTTGGGCTTCTGTGCCATGACATTCCTCACAGACTCGGAGAGGTTGGCAGGTCGGAGAAGCACATTGTCCGAGACAATTCGATTAAAGAGAAGCTCTTCAGGCGCTCGACGATCATTCTGGCGATCATTTTCTGGGACTTGAACATATCGTGCCAGATCTGCTTCCGATGCTGTTTTGGGAATCTGCATGCTCCAGAACTCCTGTGTCTCACAAGCTCGAAACTTTGCCAAGCAACTGTCGGAGACATTGTTATAGCTATTCCTCATCTTAGGACGGATTCGATCAACTTCAAATCCTCCATCCAAAGAAGCCTTCAAATCTTATTGTTCGGTCTTGAGCCAACGAAAAAGGGGTAACAAAAATTGTTTACCCTAAGAATCAGCCAGGATCTCAAGTCACACCAGTGGTTTTGGAGATCCCAAAAGATCACCCTGCGGTCTAATGATTCTTATTTCTATAGGAGTCTTAAGACTCGGCGATTTGAATTGACACCTGCACTGTTTTGCCCCATTCCTGTTCCAGTCCAGGCAACGTGAAGCGATCCAGTCGATGTAAGATGCCATGACAGGCTACGGCATCGTGTGCCTTGGGACGGTCACGGGGGATTTCTGGATGATCCCAGGCTCTTTAACCGTTACCGATTACCAGTGGTTTGGCACTGGAATACAACATGATACAACTAAGACACACATATTAGGGATCAGGATAGATTAGATGGCTGTTTCTTATTACAACGATTAAGGGAGCTGTTTGGAAAAAACATTTTTATATATATGTAGTCTTCCTTCAGTGACTCAATGGTGAAAAAAAAAGTCCCGGATGTAAAAAAATGCAGCTTTTTTTCAGTGGAGAGAAAATGACGGGTGACATGCGTGGACTCCAAAATATCTCAAGAGCAGTTGGATGATGGTCAGTCTTGTTTGCCAAAATCGCTGCCCTGAGAATCAGCGTTTGGACCCTCCAAAAAAAGAGGGACATGAACAAACCTGTTTTTCGCCGGATGATCTTTGGGGATCTCCAAACCACCAAGGTGACTTGAGATCCCATGATTCTTAGACATTCTTAGGGTGAGATCGCATGCCAGTGATGCTGCTTTGTCAAATTGAGCGCTCGGCAATGGGACATTCAAAGCGAGCCAGCCAGTCCTGCCATACAAAAAAACATTGGACATATGCACCGTCCGAAAACGCGAGGTGTTTTTTAAAAATGTTTTTGCCTCCGTAGAATATGGGGATCTGAAAACAACCAGCCATGAGTTCGGATTCTTCGAGCAATGTCAGCCAGTCCACCGCAGCAACAACTCTGCTAGAATGGAAGATTTTCAAACAACAACAATTTGTTCCTCCGAACTGACAACAGCAACAGCAACAGCAACAGCAACAGCAACAACAACAACAACAACAACAACAACAACAACAACAACACCAACAGCAACACCAACAGCAACAGCAACAGCAACAGCAACAGCAACAGC
Organism: Breviolum minutum Mf 1.05b.01; assembly: GCA_000507305.1. Lineage (NCBI taxonomy): Eukaryota > Dinophyceae > Suessiales > Symbiodiniaceae > Breviolum > Breviolum minutum. The sequence continues at coordinate 16,840 of DF243114.1, read as the reverse complement.
AACAGCAACAACAACAACAACAACAACAACAACAACAACACTTTGTTCCTGCCAACTGACAACAAACTTTTGTTTTGACAGGGTTTCTCTCTTTCGCCTCTATCCTTAACTAAAGTGCTCAACAGTCGCTTGCTGATCAAATAGTTGGCTGTGAAAGGACATTCCTTGACCAGCAACATTGCACAATATTGGAACTGGGCAATATTGCAGAAATGAGGGTTTAATAAGGCCTTATTAAGGGAAACCAATGATTAATAAACCCTTAATATATGGGTATAATTTATTATAAATCCTTAAAGTTGAATGTTTCGGCCATTTTGGGGCCCGGATTCCCTTACTAAACAATTTTTTTGGGATGACCTCGGCTGAATTAAGTTAATCAACGACACCCAAAATGTGCCTGCAACTGCGGCCCTGTACCATACCTCACCATTTCCACTCATTCATGACCCTTCACTGACACAAGAATTTGACAAACAAAACACACTGGTAAATCATGAAATTGCAATGAAAAGAAAAACAATGACAAAAGCAGCATTCTGGTTCGTGCTTTCAACCCATCTGAAAAATATTAGTCAAATGAATATTTGAAACCACCACCTAGCACTTGGATGAACATTTGAATGGTTTTTCTTCCATGTCTTTCTTTCACAGCTTCTCCAACCGATTCCTGAGAATTGGACACAACTTGCTCTTCTTCACCATCTGTCACTGTAACCTCCCATCCTGGTGGTTTCCAAACCTCAAACATCCCGGGGGGGATGGGGATTCCGGTGGTTGGAACGTGGGTGGTGGCTGCACCAGGTCAGTGGAGCACCTGTACTGAATTCGAGGGCATCAAAAACCAGTGACCAGCACAACTCACCACCAAAAAGGTGCAAAAGATGGTTATTGAGTGTAATTAACCAATTTTTGGGGACTATGATTAATAAAAAAATAGATTGAGACATGGGAATGGCACCATCTATTTTTGACACTGGATCCATTTTCCTCTCAGCCTCACGCACCCATGATCTGGTATAAAGTTGCTGCCCTAAGACTCAGCGTTTGGACCCTCCAAAAAAGAGGGACATGAACGAACCTGTTTTTTCGCAGGGTGATCTTTTGGGATCTCCAAAACCACCAGTGACTTGAGATCCCATGATTCTTAGGGAGATCCTGAAATGTATATCCAACTCATCACGACGCTATCCGTCACTGTTCAGTCAGTCAGCGGAAAAATATGTACCCCATTACGGATCCATGGGACTGGTGTATTTTACCTACATGAATGGTTGATTTTATGGTAAATGTAGGTAAATATACCATACATCGATCCTATGGGTACCTTCATCTGGTATTCAAAAAATAGCAGCTCAAGGTTGTTTTTTTCTTGTGGTTACAAGAAAATTGCTGGTTACAACCATCCTGAGCTTGTATCCTATAGGACAATCATTCCGCGCCATATATATGATTTCATGGCATTTTTGGAGGGAACGTCGCGGCTTTTCACACCATCTCTGTGGCTCTGGCTAGGCAAAGACCCTGCTGGTAATGAAGTATCGCAGGTTCTGTCATGCCTCGTTCTGTTTTGGCATGAACGCTGCATACGTGAAGGGCGGTCCCTTGGGTTCATCTATTTTGGTGGAAAGATACGGAACAAACCAACAAAAAAAGCCCCAAATTCGTGAGATCTCAGCCAAATCTGAAGCACTATAATAATATTACTTATCTGAATTACCAATTTTACACGTCAGTTGAGGATATCTCCAAAAGCATTGAAAGCATTTGAATAAGATTTGAAAGTTTTTTTCAAGTTGTGATCATATTTCTCTCACCCCACAGGATTCCAATGAAACTAACTAGCTGATTCTTACTAACTTATCATAGGGTAAGTTCCCATGGATCCCCCTTGGTCCCATGGATCCCCCCCAACGGTCCCTGGGGAAACCCCACTGCGCTGTCCCAATGTTGGAATAAAGTTGGACTGTCAGAGCTGCAGTTTGAGTCATCGGAAGTGGAGCTTTTTTGGAGGGAATTTGACAGTGGTATTCACTGGTAACATTCGAAGTCCATGGAAAATCAATTGGAAACAACACGCATATATATAATATAAGGATATATCATAACTGATATGACGTTAAATCACATGTTTTCATTTTATCATGTTATCAGCATCATTAAATCATTATCCATTTCATGTATAGTTTACATCATGTTACATCATGTTGCACATGTCATGACTCAGCCCCGTGGTTCTGAATCATGAGATTCCAGATTCAAGGCGGAGCCGCAGGAACCTTAGGCCTCCCAACACCCGTAGGATCAATGTATATTGTATGGGATATTTATCTACTTACCATACAAATCAACTACTCATGTAGGTATACCCTCCAGGGAACTAACATATCCCACCTTGGGAAAAAGAAAATCATCTTCAAAAGTGATTTTTGATGGGATATGTTAGTTCCCTGGAGGGTATATTATATAAATATACCAGTTCCATGGATCCTAAGGTACTAATGTTTTTCTCGGACACAGCCATTCTTTTCGAAACATACTTTTACCTGAAACTAACAGCAAAAGCCACTGAAAGTCAATAATTAGAATAGATGATGGTAAATGATTCATTTCCCTTTGGGGTAAAAGGGCATATTTTCACAGGTTTTTTCTCCCTCTGAGTTTCAGGGTCCTGGGTATCAATGGGTTTTCTCAGCACGGCATCTACGGCATGGATGTCACGACTTTTCTGGACTTCCAGTGCCGGGGCTGCCTGGTACTTCTGGTCCAGTTTTTTCCCATACTTCTCAAGGCATTTGGCCTCGGAGATGTGAAAAAAACGAAAGTCGATTCAACGCCAAAAAAACGACGGCTTAAACGGAATCCAAGGATTAGGCTGAAACTGATGATCGCCTTTTTGGGAAGAATTCAGATTGGGATTTTTGAGATTTTCCAAAAAAAATTGATGTTGGGACAATTATAATCAAACTATATCTACACCAACTCTTGTAATTAAAAGTGGTGGGGTATACTGGGTATACCATAGTGTACCCATTAAAAAAAAAACGCCATGAAATTCTAGGGCAAACGGATCGAACCATTTGACTCTACTTTATTATTAACCGTGGTTTTTTTGGCTGCGACGCTTGGTCTCCCCAACAGCTGCTCTTGGCACATCAATGGCTCCAGGAGGTTGGTCAGAAAGCCTATGCGAGCGGCAGGACGCACCGCACCAGGAGGTGGGAGATTGTACCACCCTTCGGTAATACGAACATGGGCAATAGAAAATGGACAAATTGGTAGTTTTATCCCATTAAATTACAAGGTTTCAGCACCATCCCAGGTGGTTGGGAATAGGATTTCTGAACCATCAACAGTAGCAATAGTGGGTTGGTGGTTGAAAGTTATCCAAGAAATCACCAACGAACGGACCCACGGGTTACGGACCCTGAAAAAACCTGAGAATCTAACGGCGTCTAGTAACTTACTTTAGGGGTCAAGTTGGGAAGGTCTCATGTAGTTTTTTGATGGAAAACAGACAAATGGACCCGGATTGAAGATGTATATTCCCTATTAAAAATGGGAGATTTGCCAGCCAGCCATGTTAGGTAAAACCGGAGGTTTACCGCGGATTTTTTTGGTGTGAAAAAAAAGGTTTTTTTTCCGAAGAACCTTCTGTTTTGCATGAAATTTACTGAACTGGCTGGCCCTGAATGAGGGAAGTTTCATGAAACATCATAACCATGTGGGTGTTTCCAAAAATAGTGATACCCCAAAAAGGATGGTTTACAATGGAAGACCCTATTAAAATGGATGATTTGGGGGTATCACCATTTTCGGAAACAGCCATGTATAGCTTCATTCCTTTATTCCCTACCTTACGCAGTCAAAGGTCCAGGAAAGTTTAAGTTTACAGTAAGTTTATACCAAACTTTATTTTTCCCACTAAATATGGAATCCCCAAAAGTTTTAAAGCTTGGCCATTGGCTGAGGATTCGCTGCCAAGGGGAGAATGACCGGATCAAATTTTTGCACCATTTGATTCCTGAGGTTTTGGACACAGTAAAGGCATAGGCAAGGCTCAAAGCATGCATGCCAACCTGGCAAAGAGTGCCACACATCGGAGTTTGGATGCGGGAACCTTTTTAGGTGGTTGAACCGAGCCATCTGAAAAAGATGTGCAAAATTGGACATCTTTTGACACATAGGGGTGAACATTTTAAAAAATATATTGGAAAACACCACCTAGGCTATATCTGCTTGGAAAACAACAAGATCATCTCACAACCTCTTGTCAAAGCTCTTTTTTGGTGGCCTCACTTTTCTCTATGACGCTCCCTTTCTGGCGCCCGAAAATGCCCGTCTCTGTAGGAAATTGATTCATTCCATTTTGACCTTACAGCAGAAATGGCACGTCTTGGCATGGCCCTCACTGCAACAACAATTTCGGTTGCTTCCAGGTACCATCAAAAGTATCTTCTTTGGGCAAATAGAGTCGCATGACCAGGTAGAAAGGACCTGGAGGTGCTGGTAACCAATTGGATTCCAAGTCTGTTCCAGGTGAGCTGGATGAAATGTAAAGTGTCACAGAGCCATCAGTGGATTTCTTCAACTGAGGCAACATGGAACTGTTCACCAAGTAACGCTTCAACGGATTGGCCACCAAGAGTTGTGTAATACCATCCTTGGGTTTGCGGATGTGTTTGGTGCTTGAAAAAAAAAACATATTCCCCAAATTTTGGTGGTTTATCGAAGGAAGTTTAAATAGAAACTTCCGACAATATGGACAGTTGAAAAGCAGATGCATAGCTCAGCAGTAGAGTCGCCAAGTCAGTCGACAAAAGATACAATAGCGCGAAAGTCAGAAGAAAGAAGATACATCCGCGCCAAATGTTAGAGAAGTCGCGAAATGCTGTGTTTTTTCAATGATTCGTGTGTCGGGTCAGTCGAAAAGTAGGCCTNAGTCAATTAGTCAGCTAGCTAGTTAGTCAGTTGGTCAATGTTTTTGCTTTGACATCCGTCACTCACAGCAATCAATCTCTCCTATACGTTTCCTATTCTTGAAACTTCCGCCACCGCCTTGTGCGGTACTACTGGTATATAATGCTGATTTACCCGGAAGGTAGAAAATTAAAAAAAATCCACCTGAAACAAACAAAAGCATCATACATGGTAAGAGACCAAAATGCTTTGGCAATATCTTGGTCCTTCTTGGTCATGATCATCTTGTAGGAGGACTTGGAACCATCCAAAATCTCTCCATCCAATTGCTTGTAAAGTGGATAGAAGGCCTCTTCCCGACTGTTGCCATAAATTCCGAGTTTGGCACCACCAAATCTCTTGATGTACTGGTTTTTCAAGAAGTCTCCTTTTCTTGGTTTTTCACCACCCATGTTCCAAACATATTAGCTTATCAAAATGACACTACAGACTACAGGCTCAATGTGGAATGAAAAAACAAACAATCAAAATGGTTACCATGCGAAAGCTCCAGTCTCTCGTGCCAAAAAGATCTGCACTTGACATCGTTCCTTCTGCGAAGCTCTTCTCAATGATTTCTTCAAACTCGCTCCAGCCATCCTAGGTGTTAAAGCCATCATGATAGCTCTTCATTTCAACCTAGAACTTGATCCTTTCCCAAAACCAAAACGGAACCTGAAAATCACCCGAGCCTTTGAAAAGGACAATCATCGGAACCATCCACCTCCATTCTTGGCTTCAAGCTCTTCGTTTTTGGGAGTGGCATCTGTGTTTTCAAATTCATCTCCCCCCCTGTTGAATTTCATAACTCCTGGTTTTTATCCCTGAGTTCAATTTCATTTTAGGTTTAACCCCCCCAAAAAAAGTAACAACTTCCCAACTCCGAAATCAACTCCAGGCATCTTTCATCCCCAGTTCCAATGCCTGTCGCGTTTCCTCTGACACGTTGGAGATTTGAAGTCCACCACTACCAAGGCCGAGTTTTGATACCAGTTGCTCACGAAAGGCAACTTCACTCTCATGAACTGGTAAGATGGACAACAAGAAATCCAAGATTTCGAACCTCAGGTTTTGCCGCAAAAAAAAATCAACTTCACCTGCCATCCCCCCACCCCCACCCCCAAGAAAAAACACACAGACTTCAACACTTCAACAGAAGAAGGCAGAAACGACCAAAACAAATCTGACAAAATTACCTCTGATTCATCTGAAAGGTAAGAGTGATCACCCTAAGAATCATTGGGCTATAGAGGGACAAAAGAACCTGTTTTTTTCCGCAGAGTTCAAAGAAATCTCCAAAACCACCAGCGACTTGAGATCCCATGATTCTTAGGACAAGTGTTTTCAGGTGAGCCAAGGCACATTTGAGGTGTCATTATCAGGTCTTTGTCGGACTTTTTCCATTTGAGTTTGGGAACTTCTGGCGAAACCTTTCCCAAGAAGGCACTCTAAGGACACACCTGCGACACGTTGGACATCAAAACGGCCGGGATTTCCGAAAACCCCAAGAATCACCCCTGGGATCTCAAGTCACTGGCAGTCTTTTGGAGATCCTGGGATCACCCTACGAAATCAACAGGAGGGTCCCATGATGAAAATTCAACACAGGTACATCTATGAATCGACAATATCAAATTTGGGATCGACGTTAGAGGCGGCTTACTTTTCGTTTTGTTTCTCCAGCTTTCGTGTCGGTGTTGAGGCCAGTTCAGGCCAGTGGTCTCAAAAAGGCCCTTGGATCCAAAAATCCACGTACGTAGATGTGTTCGCGTGAGAAATGGCTATGAAATTCGAAGCAAATATTCAATGAACTATCAGAATCCCTACCAAAAAAAACACACACACACACACACCAAGATTTGGTTGAAAGCTGAAGGCTGATGATTTCCAAATCTCCTCTTGGAACCAGTTCATGTTCATCTTTTTGGAAGGTCATACCCAACCAACCCTCACTGTCACACCTTGTAACCAGCTTGGATGACTTTGACCTTTTCCAAATCTTCTGGCCCAAACAGCTGGGTTCGCACCAATGCTAAAGCAAAGGGTGTCTCACAAGCAATGACCTAAGTCGGAATTGTCTTAAGCGCAAATCGCTGTACCAGTCCAACAACAAGAAAATGTTCATTTCCAATGGGCATCAATAATGTTCTACCCTCCCTGAAACTAACATAGCCCCTGAAAATAGACCCCTGGAAAAGGAGATTCCTATTGGAATCCACCATGTTGCCGGGCTATGTTGGTTTTAGGGAGTCGAATTCAAATATCTACCCTCAAAAAAAAACACTTTCCAAAAAAATTGACCCTTTCGCATGTTTGTCAGTCAAATGACCTTCTCCACTTTGGCAGGTTTTCCCTCACCACTGTAGCCACCTCCCAACCAACCAGGGCCAGTAATCATGTAACTTCCACCCTGATTTCCAGTGCTACGAGTGCCCAAATAATCGAAATTGTGAGTGTACATGTCAATCAGCTGGAAGGAGAAGTACCTGTCTGTCCTCAGCAAAAAAATTAGACCCTGGTTGGTGGTTTCAACACATTTGAAAAATATTAGTCAAAATGGGAATCTTCCCCAGGTAGCGGTGAAAATAAAAAATATTTGAAACCACCACCTGGGATCTATTAGCGGAAACTGAATCCGTATACTGTTGACATTTCAGAGTCATCCCATTCCCAACCACCGTTTGGATGGTGATAAAACCCGTCGTAACTCATGGGAAAAAACACCACCAACCTCAACTGGTGGGTTCTCCCCGGATTTCTGGTTGCCAGGAAAACCGGATATCCTTTTGCCTCGAGGTTCCAGGCAGATTTGTTGCTGTTCACCGTTCACCCAGAAAGGCATTAGTTTTTAAAACAAAAAACAGCATTTTAGCAGTTCTGCGGTTACACATTTACACCGTGTATATAATATATAATATATACATATCATATTAAGTATAACAGTGTAACCTAATTTCATATAAACAAAAATCTTAGTAATATTCAAAAAAACCATAAATATATATATATATATGTATACACTTTCACCAAGTGTGACCACATCAAAAAAAACTCTTAGACGATTTTTTGAACTCCAGGTCTCTCCATTGCTGGCACTTGAATCACAACAGGTTCCACCCGCAAATCCAGCCATGCAAAAGAATATGGTGTGTCAGAATTGGGCGTCACAATCACCTCAGCAACCGATAACATCCAAAGAACAATACACATAAACATCAGTGATTCTTCCATGAGACGAGATCCTCATTGAGCCAGAGTCGACTCCTAGAAAACCCTCCATCACGATGTATAATCCCAATCCGTGGTAGAGACAAGTCCCCAAATCACACACACACACAGTTTTTTATCGCGTGTACCTTTCCCGCACCTTATCTTCTGGAGTGAAGGCCCGCGCAGTGTTACTGATCTGATTCAATGGGGCTTTCTAGTCTGGATTTTCCACATCGATGGAGTACGCATATAGCGTATTGTAGTTGGCACAGATTGGCCATCCGTAAATAAAGGCCTCTTTGGCCAAGGAACGCAATTCTGCACTCATGGCACAAGGAATGAGATCTTGACAGGAAGAGATGTAGCCGAAGGAGGCTGCAAATTCAAACGCAAAAAAGCTGTGATGGACACATACACACAAGCAAAAACCAAAACAAAAGAAAACAAACAAATGGAACCCCAAGAATTGAATAACGTTGATGGTTTGTGTGTGTATTTCCATGCATTTCCTTTGATTTTTTTGGCGGGGATTCTTTTAAGGTTCTTTTTTTGTTGATTTGGTTGGCAGTGTGGGAACCTCACCGGTTGAGCAGCTGCAACCTAAAAAGACCCTTAAGTTTCATTCCATGAAATCCGGGTTGGTTCATGAGTTTCGAACCTTTCTTAAATCAGTAAGGGTTTCTGAAAATCATAAATATATAAATAAATAAATGTGTATATGTGTATATGTGTATAACTTGATATATGTGGGTAACAGCATATATATATATATATACATTTTTTTCACCACCCCTCGTTAAAATTTCAATAACCAAATTCAATTGTATTTGCTGTGCCAAATCAGCACACGCTGCACCTCCATGGACTCTTCTTCAGGATCCCTGAAAATGCAAGAAAACAGTGAGGCAATGTGAGCCACGAAAGGGGGAAAAAACTCGGTAATCCTTTCCATGGAATCCTGGTTGTTTAATAGGGATATATAGGGATCTTTATTTCATGGTTTATGAAAAAAAATATATGTACTGGGTAGCATTTCATCCCCTACCCTAATTTCAAACATTCTCTAAACCTCCCTGGGAAAATCGCGCAAGTTGCCAATCCCTTTGAACAACTGAAATCATTTTACCAATCATACGACTCTCCAAGGGAATTGGGAAAAAAAAACTACGTCTTCAAAAACTGTTTCAATAGCTGTTTCTGGTTCCCTTAACAGGTGGTAGGTAGCATATATACCCAAGTGGCAGTATATACCACTTATATACTGCCAATTGGGTGATTATATGCTACCTACCACCCATTAAGGGAACCAGGAGACTCCATTGACTGTTTAACGGGATGGTGACCCGGCCACTAGGCAAAATTCTGAGATATCAAGAGTCGGGTAACAAGTGACCAGTAAGGTGAGGCAACAGGAAACACCAAGCTGTTACTTTTCAAAACCCCATATGGAAGCCCTGAAACAAAAAACAACCATTCGAACGAATATATTATATATATATATGTAGATGGTACAAATAAAAATACCTACTTCCATTACATTACAAGTGTGACATTTTGAATTTATTTTCATATGAATTTTCATGGGTGTTTTTGGTTCCCCATCGATTCAAGGATTCACAGCATCAAGGCTGCGGCCCGAGTGGCTCCAAGAGGACAGCAGCACGTAAGGAAATGGCAACGAACAAAGGGTCACCTTTCGCCCATCAGATCCCATCAGTCAAAGAGGATGGGGCATTTGGATGTTTTCTTTTTGGAGGGTGGGAAGATTTTGGTGCAGAATTTGAGGTTGCCAACAAAGACATGTAAACGCTTTTTTATCTCAGATATTTTGATTGATACTTTGATATGAGTCGCGAACGTAAAATTGCGACTCCAGCATGTTCATTGATGTTAGTGATATCCAATCTTTTTCATCTTTCACCACCTCCCTGGCCCCTTGACAACTGTATATGAATCCGCGGCACTATCCCCCATGACCCCAGGATGATACCCCATGGTCCAACCCTAAACTCTCAGAACCAACTGTAGCAGCCTTTTAAAAGGACACAATTTTTCAGTCCAGTGGGAAGTTTCAAACCAAAAAAAAACGGGATGCAACAATTTACTGCAGGATTTCTGGGGGTAAGACCTTGGCCCCTTGTGACCCTTGACACGTCCACCCTTACGCAAAGGATCTGGTAAATTATGGCATATTTACCTGCAGTAGGTAAATTTTATAGTAAATGATAAATATACCAGTCCGACGAATCCTATGGGAATGTAAATGACATATTTGTACGCATGAATGGTTGATTTGTACAGTGAATTCGTAGGTAAATATGCCGTTCCTCCCATGGATCCTATGGGTTCTTGTTTGGTTGCAAAATATTTCCCGGCCTCCAACTTTCACTTCTGCAAAAGCTCAAGCCTGGTCAGGCGGTTGATGTAATGGGGGTGGTGACATGTTTGTCCTGGATCAGTTGAGGTTGGTAGTTTATCCCATGATTTACAAGGTTTGATACATTCCAGGTGGTTGTTTGGGATTTCTGAACCATCAACAGTATTACCCACCTGAAAACTCACCGAAACACCCCTGAAAATGAATGTTTGGCACATGAACTTTCCATTTATTTATAATAAAATGGTCCCTTCTAAAGAGGACATTTGTTCATCTTCGGGGGGTGGGGGAGTATATAACTCAGCTTCACTTTCTACTGGCCAAACCAGCTCAATTCTTTGATGGCCAATGGCTGTAGCTTTTGCTATCGTGGTACTGGAGGCCAACTTGGATGGCCTGAAGAGTATGATGTTACCTGCTATTGTACCGAATGTTCCAGAAATACTGGATGAAAATGAAGACCAGAATTGCATACTGAATGTTACTAATATATAGTTCATTCGCTTTGTTGCATGCTATTGGTGTTTCAACTTCCTTTTTAACTCTCCCCAAAGTAATCTGGAACCCTGTGAAATTCGATGATTCTGTTGGAACTTCGATGTTATGAAGTTCCAGTGCAAGGAACCCACCAAGTGTCACAGTTGGTCGGCCCCGGTCCCTTGGGCACCACGCAATCTGAGACAAGTTCTGCGAAACTAAACCTGGAACCTTACGTGGAGGATGTGCCAGGAGGTTAGCAAATGTTTAGGAAGTGGGCTATAACCTACCTAGAGATGGGGCATATTGGGTTATAACCCACTGATCCTAACCTCTTACTAACTTCCTGGGACATCCAAGTCGCACGTTTTGTTGGCAGTTACCGCTGTTTGCAAGGTACACTGCCACTTCGTGTGGATGTGGACATTTGACCGAAAAAATCCGATTGGGTCCAAAAAAAGGCTAGTTGTGGTACTTTATCCCCACCATTTACAGGGTTTTTGGATGTTGCGGTATGTTTTTGTGGGTGGCGTAGGTTTTGTGAATCAAAAATAATTATCAGATTGTTTCTTCAACCTATCTTGCAGGGAAAAGTGGAGCCATTAGCCTCCGGTCGGTCTGGTTCAAGTATGATGTGCAATGGAGTTTTTCTTGACTTTGTTTTTTGATGTTAGACCTTTTTTGGGGGTCTCAAAGCAAGCAGTTTTGGAGAAGACATAATTCCTAAGGTTCAATGGTAATTCCTGGGTTCTGGTTTCCTTCTGGTCAAAGCACTGCTGAAACACAAAATTCTGTAAATAGAACTATATTACAAATAACGTTCAGTTGATATATACATATCATATCAATCGAAAAGCAGTTGACCATCAATTTTCGAGTCATTCGCTGAGGATTCATGTCAGCTCAAACGGATAATAACTGTCCAAAACATTTTTTTTAAATCTTGGTGAATATCATCGTTACTTTCATGACATTTCACCCAGATTTTCATACCAAAAGTTCCTTCAGCTTATAGTTTTACCTTTTTTTTTCGGAAAAAAAAAACCAACGAATTCCCAAAAAGGGGAGGGATGCAAAATTTCCCTCGAAAAACCACAAAATTCGAGGCGATCCAGCAGATCCCACGGAGGCGTTTTAACGGGAACAAAAATTGGGACCGAAAACTTGGACTCAAGTTTTACACCGTGAATCACCACTTTTCTTGGATTAATCAACCTATACCCTTTTTGGGATCAGCAGGATGACCCTCCAATGGTTGGAAGGGTGAGTGAGTGAACGAACCTGTATTACTACGTAGAGGGGGTGTTGGCTATTATTGGTCCTCAAAATGACGCTGAACGGCCACGGCCTTTGGTTGGGGGAAATCGGATCCTTAGGGTACATCAACCAACAGGTATTAGGCCAAAGATTTGGTCCAAGGAAAATCGCACCATCATATCCAACGGCAACCTATTAAGTCATGGTGGGTACAAGATGGGGCCCCTACTAGTTATGAATGGAGTTATAATCCATATATATATATATAAATATATATATATGTATAGATATAAATGTATATAAATACAAATAGGGTTATAGCATGTTATAGCCATTTATTTTCGGCCATTTATAAGGGTTACAACCCAATTTATAATTGGGGGCACACCTTGTACCCATCATCAACGTGAACCCCCCCTTCATCCCAGTGACACGCGGCAAAACTTCCGCTGCAGCCCGTTCCAATAGATCATCTGCTGGCGCAGCTAAAGAGATAAATGCCCAAACCTGAGATGTTCAAAGCCATTCCCAAACACTCAATCTATGATATATCTACCTACCTGGAATCCTGATCCTTTTTTTTTCCCAAAAAAATCAACCAAATGCAGGTAAATAAATGTATGTATAGATATAGGTATATAAATATACATGTGTAAATATAGGTATCATGATATATCATACCATTGAGTGTCTGAGATTGAAATGCAGGTTTGGTAATCGATCGGATCAATGCTGATGTCCACTTTGTTTTGTTTCAAAAAGGAGAGTGAATAAAAAACCCTGACCTTCAAAAATCATCCTGAAGTAACCAACCCAAAAAAACTGGTTGCCTTGTGGATTTTTTTTGTGGGAATCATCATGCTATCAGCTATCCTACTGTCATCTATGAGGATCCCTAATTGGTCAACCAGTAGTCTCAAGGTTCATGCTAGTTTTCCATAGCCCTCCAGCATAGGAACTGCAAATGAAAACCCCACCCCTTTTCCAACATGTTTTTTTTTCAGCGAGTCTTTGGTAAGCAGCCTGGGGAAATGCACAGTTTTTGAGGTATGAAGAACTGGACCAAGCCGCTGTTGATCTCTGCGTTGACATGTCAGCACGATGATGTACCTCATCTATGACCACCGTCCTACCCTAACCGAAATCGTTTCGCGCAACCGGATGCTGATCATCCCGCCAGCAACTCAAGCAGTTCATGCCTAACTTCTGAGAGCATTTCCGGTTTCAAGAAGGCATGGCATAAATGTCTCTTGAAAGCAACAAGACGCGCAAAATCATCTGCCAGGAAAAGGTCTGCCATGTCTGTTGCTTTGTAAATCGAAGCAGCGGCTGAACAATGCTTCATCGGAAGAGACGAGTCATAATCTGGCAAAGCACATTCAATGCCGTGCGAACATTTTTTTTCCCCTTTGCAACGCCCCCTATGTCCGTGATGCGATGGGTGATGCGCAATCGCAATCCAGGCCACGGATATACGCTATGCAGAAATGATGCCATCCAGGACATCCACCAGAAAATACTTGCCAGTGGTTGGGGGTCTTCAAGACAAACATCAATAAAATGGTGTACGAACTCAGGTTGATACAACTGCCACCGGTGAAAGTTGTATATCCAGAGAAGAAAACCTTGGCAATGTTTTGATGTTGCCAAAAAAGCTTCGCCTTTCCTTGCCTGCAAGCGCCAAATGAAGAGCCTGCTGTCGAACATCAGGTTCTTCATTTGGTGCTTGCAGGCACTTGTGAAAGCACTCCGCAACCGGATGCATCTGCTTTTCAGAGGACATTGTTGGCAGAGAGTCGATGTCCATCAGCTACAAATGGAATACCCAAGCCTTCGGACATGCGAAGAAGCGAGAAACCGCTGGGACATATCGAACCTAATCATTTCATCCACTGAGACAAAGTCTAAAAGAAGAGGGAACAACTCTGTTGGCAGGAATTCTGATCCATTCTCAGCACTGCCATCTTGCAGTCTGATCAATTGAAGGAACCGTCTTGATTCTGTCGCCTCTAGAACGTTCTGGCGTTCGGAAGCGACATCGCGACATCTGGTGCGCAAGAATGTGCATCCATGTCGGAAGCTGCAGTGGACGCCTTGTTTAGCGACTCAACGTCACCAGATCTCCGACTCCGAGGCTGTCGTGCAAATCCGCGGTGACCTTGTCGCCTTCCCAGTTTCCGCCGTTCTCCACGTTTTCTGCCCCAACGATTGGGAATTGGGGTTGAAGCATCTGCAGGGCCATCAGCTGGAACGTCCTTGGCCTCATTCAAAGTGTTGCTGTTTCGAGGTGTCATGGGCAAATACGTGGGAGGAAGAAAGTGGCCACTGTCAGTGGCATGGACTTCCACGTCACATTCTGGAGTTCCAAAACTCTTCCACTGGAGCACAGTCTCCTCCAAGACATCCTTCAAGGTGTTGGCGTTTTCCAACTCTGCGCTGAGCATCTTACATCTTTCTCGCTGCTCTTGCGATTCTTTCTCAAGCTGAGAAACCTTCAAACTGTGCAACTAGAAAAATGTCAATAAGAACTCCACAAATGCCGAATATGCACGGTGCTGCTCTCGTTGCTCCTGAAACCAGCGCCAGTTTCTCTACAACGGTTGTATCATAGCGTGCCCTGAAGGAATAAATTGAGTCGGCCACTGCAGGCAACCTCGACATCTGCAGATTATGAGCAGAGCACACTCTCCTCGCGAAAGTTCGGAACATCGTCTGACGGATCCCGAATGATGTACTCATGCATCTGGGACTTGAGCCACTTGAGCTTCGTTCAAATCGAACCTAAACATCTGCCCCAAGTCCTCGATGTTTAGAAGTTCCTGGTTGCAGGGGATGTAGACACACCTGATTCATTCTCAAAGAGATGTGAAGGCCATGAGTTTATTGAAGCGCATGCTTCAGGAAGTGTCAACTCCTGATGCATGCGCTTCAAATGCTTCAATATGCTCAGGCCTTCACATCTCTTTGAGAATGAATCGCATGTGTCTACCAACATCTACAGATGAGCCCATGCAGACGTGCAAGGTCAAAGACCTTGCAAGTTTCCATGGGCTCATCCTCTGCTGTTGTCGAATGCATGGAACATCTCAGATTCGGTGATTGCATGGTACGAGTCTTGGAACTCAACATAAAATACGTATGCACCGCTGGATACCACTGGCAATTTCTTCAGCTTTACATGTTCATTCAGACTGTACAGTGTACAGCCTGAACGAAAATGCTTTCCAATCTTCCTTCACCAGTTCAGGATCGTTTCGGGTTCCCAGATTCCGAGAATTCGGGGTGGTATCTGCTTGAGCAAATGCGTCCAAGTTCATCCAAGTCAGTTTGTCAAGATGTTGTGGAAATAATTGTCAAACAGTCAAGCATATCTATGTAAATCTGTGGGTTCTATGGAAAACATACTAGGAATTTGCAAAAAAAAACGGTGAAATTCACAGGTATTCGGACCTTCCGCATTTCTTTCGAAACAAAACTGTCACCTTTTGTTCAACTTTCCAGGTATAGAGACGACAGATAGATGTTCCTAGAATATAGACAGGAACATTTTCATTTACATGAAATATGAAAGAAACATCCACTAATATATATATATATACATATATACATACCTGTATTTATAAATACAATAAATATAAATATATATCTGTAAAAAAAACAACATAGATATATATATTACATATTATATATAAATATGAATACACATAACTTACATGCCATCAAAAACTCAAGTTGATTCTCCGGGTTTCACACTGTGTTGGCAACTGCTTGATCATTGAAACCTCTGCGAAATTTCAAAGGATTGAGCTGATCCATGTTGCACAAACTCCGCACAAAAAACAGTTCTTCTACCACTTTTTGAAAAGAAATTATCAGCAACGCCAAACAGTCAGATAAAACTAGGTAATGAAGTTTTGGATGGGTTTTGGATCATCTATTTTTTGAAAGCAATTTCCCAAGTGTGTAAAAAAACACAAGGTTTGCACGAGTGAGTCATGATGCCGACATCATGAAGTAACTCCGTGTAAAGAGTTGAGATATATACATTGTTTAGAAAGAAATACCATCCCCGCTAAAAACTAATATAGCCATGGAAAGTCCATTTTTTCTCGGTAAATACCATCAAAACGGTGGATTTGTCATTGCTACGTTAGTTTACTGAAGCATATCCTGTACGCAAAAAACAAAAAACACATCTTCCACACCAAGCTGGAAAATGCGTTCTTTCATGATCGAGGGAGCAGGCTGTATGGACATCCCGAACAAGTAGGGCAAAACGTACATCATCATGGTTTTACTAACTGCAGAAGCTGTCCTGGTGCACTAAGCTCCATCCAATTGCCCTCTTCTAAACTAAAAATAATCCACCATATTTGGTCACCTATTGAACATCCCTGATTTTCAGCTGGCTTTCCTTTGGAGCACGCGCTCCAAACGATGACCGCAGGCAACTTCACATCATTGAGTCATGGGCTAGACATCTTTGCCACCGCTTTGCTGGCAATCTGCTCCTTAAAGAGAATTGCTGAGTCATCTTTGGCCCATGAAACTGATATTTGA
>DF243113.1:11522-44430 GCA_000507305.1 Breviolum minutum Mf 1.05b.01 | reverse complement strand
TCATTTTCATTCTCATCCCGCTGTTGACCGACAATGTCACGCACTCGTCCGGCAATGCAGGAAAAAAAAAAACTCTAAACTCGGTAGCACACTAGCACTGCCATGCCTTTCCTCAAGCCTAATTGGATATGCAATTGATGCAATCGGTGTACAGCTTGGCCTTGAAACTCTGGACATCAACCGGATAGACCATTCGTGGAGCGGCAAGGTGTCCCAGAGAACCCACACGTGGTGGATATGGTCATGTGACGGTAAGAAATAAGCAATTGTAACCCTTGGCTCATACGGGTGTCCATTCTCATGTGAGGAGGCCCGAATATGGTGGCAAGTCCATAGCGTCCGAGTATCATCCGCCCAGGGGCCTGGGGTCAGTTGTGGTAACACAAGGTCCTAGAAGTGACACATCCTAGGCAAAGTGAGCCTCTGCAAGAATTGGCGGAACAAAGCAAACAAAGCCTCAGGGCGATGACTCAGGTTGCGCACACTAAAGCACCTCATCCACTGTAGAAAGATGGAGCATGGTGGCCTCAACAAGCTTGTCCACCGCTGGTTCGAGTGGAAAGCTGAGCCATGAAAAGGAGTGGCGTCTCTCTTAGCAGAGCCGCCTCAGGGTTCACCACCCTGCCGTATGATTGAGACTCAGCCAATAAGAGTAATTGTGCTCCTTGGCTCCAAAGTGCTCTTTATAAGCTGGCCCTCAGTGGAAACATATGAATGCCGGATCTGGAGCTGGTCCAGTTGATGTTCACCAGGTGTCCGTAGCCTTTCAGCTCAAGCTGTCCGGGACGTCTTTTGGCGAAAGTCTCGTGTTGCAGCCCCTCCCTCCAATTAAATGTTTTAATTGGCTATGATCACACTCAGATTTTGAGTTCAACAATTTTTATTTCGTCTCTTTATTCCCATCCAAAAGCTCTAAAGGGGATGCCTTCCCCCTCCAGCTCAAGATACTCCTTTTTTCACGGTTGCACCACAAAAAGGTAAAGATGCTGCCCTTAAGAAGGGGGCAAGAAAGGCAAGAATAAGGGCAAGGACAAGGGTGGCCATAAAGGCAAGGATAAAGGGAAAAGTAATGATCGGAAAGGGGGGGTGTTGACCGCACCAGATCGCCACCCTTTAGGTTGGTCCTGGGGTGGGTCTTCAATCTTCTCCTTATCCTGCATTTTTGGCATGCTCTTGCTCCCGCTCGCTGCCATTTAGGACGGTCCGGGGGCTGAGCATTCTCTTTTGTCATAGTTGTTTGATTTCTCTTATCTCGGAGGAATGGCTCCTTGTCCAGCTCTCCACCATTTAGGTTGGCCCTGGCTTGGAGCCCCCCTCCTTCGATGACCTTTGTGGGTGCCCGATGCATACTCACAGTCCAGCTCACCACCATTAAGGGTGGCCCTGGCTTTGCATCTTCCCACCCAGCTCACCACCATTGAGGTTGGCCCTGGATTGGGAACTTTTTCTCTTCCTTTTACTACTCTTCTTCCTCCTCTCTGGCCCCGCCCGCTGGAATCCAAAGTGATTCAGATCCAAAGTGATCATCCTCCTGCTTTTTTCTCCGCCGGTTGCTGCCATGGAAAGGTCCAAAGTGATCTGCTCTATCCAAGTTTGAGGAAGGGCCGTGGGTCTCTCTAGTAAGGTCTCCCTCGACTTTGCCGGTCTTGGTAGTCCTTGCTCTTGAGCCCCCCTTCTGTTCCTCTTACTTGATATTGCTCTTTACACAGACGACCTCCTCACCTTTGAGATGGACAAGTCTACCTGGTGATTGAAGAGAGTTTGGTTTCCTTCTTCAGCCCCCCCTTCTCTCTTCTTCCGAAGAGCGTCTGGGTTGCTTTCTGAAGGCACTACTCTCTCTTCTTCCCCATTTTTCTTTCCTCCATGTGCTGCTCCTTTCTCCCAAGTTCCTCTTGGGCGGATACTGCATGCACTGGAGATGACTTTCGCGATGCTTACTCACTGGGTGCCACTGACTGTGCCTCTGGCTTCCCACCTTTTGGACATCTTTTCTACAGTGGTCTGGCTGGGCCTCGCAACTTGCTGGAGAAGAACTTCTGAGAGGAATCTGAGTGTCGGCTCGCTGCATGCCCTCGTCCTCTGTTTCACGCGGTTTCACCAAGTCCTGGGTTGGTCAAGTTGCCTTGCGCTCTCCAATCAACAGGCATGCGTTAGACCTTACTGTTTCACTGGACGACCAAGGCCAATAGGAACGTGTTTCTCTACCGGGTCCATGGTGCCCTCTCTTTGATCTGCACCTTCCTCGCTTGAGATTCCCGCCCTACGGGTTCCTCGCTACAGGCTCGCCCCGGTTGACTGCTTTTTTAGCTCCTCTGTCACCGGCAAAGCTCCCTGTTAGCTACCCGTTCTTCCTATCCTCGCCTGGCACCAATTTTGACCCCACCGACTTTTGCCACCTACGGCGTCGGTCTAATTTGCTAATTTGTTTGTTTGCAATTTCTGGCCTGAATGACTACGTTGTTCTGTTTTGCTTCCATTCAGTTACGTCCAAATGCGGATCATGATATGCTGACTGTAGGGCGCTCTGCCCGGGACCTTCTTCGCAAGAAGATCGCACCTTAGCAGCAAGGAGCAAAAAAAAAAAGTTGATGTTCACCAGGCTTCCATACACATAATTGATCCGCCTCGTAGTGCAACAGGTGAAGGGTGTGATCAGTAGGAGGAGTGACGATCAGTTGCGGAGGACAGGCAATTGCCCCAAGCTTGCCATTCGTCACCACATTGGGGATCTTCCATAATAGATGCAGGATACTCAGGCCTGCAAAGCTGCCAGCAGAAAAGTTGCTGAGATCAATGCGCTGGTCAAATACCAGTGTGTCGGGGGAGCCCGTGTATCTTCCCATTCTACCTCCCATCAAAAGGTTCCAAATCAGGGTCATTGAGTCGGTCCACAACACATGAGGCATTCTGCGATGGGACGGTGTGATGTGCGAGGCTCCAAACATTTCCAAAGCAGTAGCCCGCGTTAAAGTCTATGTCCATCGCAAGAGATCCCTTCCCGGTACCGTGAATATACCCCAGTTCCTCTAGGGCTTGTTGACTATTTCAACTCTAACATTCACCTGCCTCAGGTCGGCATGCTCATCTCACAGTGTCACAATGAAGAAGCTACTGCTAAAGCACGCAAACACAATCGTGATTTCTCTCCCACTGCTTTTCTGCGAATCGGACCCGCTGATACAGTCATGTCTGGCAACCGACTTCCCGACCTTCCGTCTACCAGTCCTACATCTGAGACTCTACCACGTACATGCCCTCGCCCCATCTCCTTCCATCATCCCTCCCAGACCCTCCCCACCGTCCGCAGCATCAGCGCAACCTCCTCACTCGTCGCAGTCTGCGTCCACTCGTCCACAACACCCTCCTCCTACAGGCCCCTGCTCTGACCCTAAACGGCCCAGCAAAGACAGCGCCTCAGGTAGCCACTCTGGATACATGTCCCAGTTGACTGACAACACTCGACCTATTGGATCTTCTGCTTCTTCCGCTGATCGTTCCGGACGTGATCCGTATCATAAAGGTAAAGGTGCTGATAAAAGTTACCCTTAAAGGCTTTTCGAAAAATTCTCCCGGGGTCACCCCCAAAGGTTCCGCCAAGGGTCCTGATAAAGGCAAGTCTCATGGTAAAGGTATTGCTCCACCTCCCGTATTCGCACCTCCCGCCAACCCACCTCCTGGCCGTCCATAAGATCTCTCTTCCATCTCATTTATTTCTCTGCTCCCTCTTTCTTCTCCATTTACTTTCTCCCTCTCCTCCCTTTCTCCTCCGCTTCTCCTCTCCTCCGCCCCCATTGTCTCTCAAGGTGTTTGCCCAAAGTGGCTCTGCCCAACGTGGAAGCACCTTTTGTAGCTATAGCCCAGGTGGTCGCTTGCCGCCATGTCGGGCGCCTCTCGCTTGGTGCCGCCTATGATCTTCAGCTATCATTGAGCGCCGTTCCTATGTGCCGCCTACAATTCTGGTGCCATCTATGTTGATGGATGCCGTGGATCACCTGCTACACGTTTGTCTCTTGGCACTCTCCTGACCACTTCAGGTCGCGCTTTTACCATCACCTCACCCTTCTTGAAGCTCTCTATTCCTCTCTTTTGTGCTTGTTTGTGTTCCCTTCTCCTCCATTTCACAGAAGAGGTGGGCTAAGTGGGACCAGCCTGTGGCATATTGTCCGGCTCATCCTCCTGCGCTCGTCAATTCTCACCACTCATTTACTCAACACACCTCCGCAACGACCTTTGTCTTCCACCTTCTTCCAAACTTCACCTCTTGGTAACCTCTCATACTTCAAACCCTACCTTGTCCAATGGCACTCTCCATAATTTGATTTATATTTTCACCGGTTCCTTCAAAAAAAAATCAAAACTCTCTTCATAATATCTCTCCGTCCCTTCCCCTGTACTCAACTCACTGACTTCTCCCTCACTTCTCCTAACACCCATTGTGTCACCCCACTTCTCCCTTGCATCATACCCTCCCCGCCACCGCTTGCCTTGCATAGTTTCACGTTTGTTGAATGACTGCCCTCGCGCCGGGCTTTTTGCTGCCACCACTTTGAGCCGCCCCTGGAATAGCGTTGCAACCACTGCTTGGCTGGGCCTCGCTTGGCTGCTTCCTACGCTTTCTACGCTGTCTTTGCTTCGCCAAGCCAAGATAAACTGAGCGGAATCTGAGGTGGGTGCAGTTTCACGTTTCACTACGTTTCACCACTTTTGCCTATGGGAAGCCAATGCTGGAGGGTTTACCTCGCACTTGACTTCTCCCACAACAGTATTTCGTACGAAATACTCAATTAAAGGCCAACATTGCAATCACCAACTTATATCCTCCACTTTCCTGCGACTTGCACACTGGCTCTGGCATAGGTGCTTCCTCTTGGTTTCACCAAAGCCATCTTTTCTCTATGTTGGTGCTTCTTCTCTGGCATAGGGGTTGTCTTCCGTTTCACCTTTTGCTTTTGTGTGTTGCTTCAAACGGCCTTTTTGCATGTTTTTGTCATTAAATGACATTTTACAACCTGGTGCATCCGACCATAGCGTCCTTTACGCCACTGCTCAGCTGACTGAAGGGCGCTCCGCCCGGGATCAACCCAAGCAGCCGCCAGCAAAAAAAAACTATGTCCATCGCAAGAGAGCTCAAACACCATTACCCTTTTGAACTCGCATGAGATTTGAATGTGGAATGACCCGAGTGAACTTGTACGGTTGCCCTTTCAGTTGCACACTTCCATGTACAAGGACACACAAGATCCGTCGGAATGCAAGTTCGCTTTGTTTCCTAAGTAACTAGGAGAGAATAGCACATTCCTTATGACCATCCATTGCTGGCATCTGCTGAGGTCACTACAATCGTCGACTGAGGCAGAGTTGAAAAACCTGTGAGAATCACAAGAGAGCTGTGACACCGTTCCCCTCTTCTAAGAGTCCTGATGAGAAGCTACCTCGTTCTTAGAACCTCGGAAGTTGTATCTAGTATCATTATTATATTTTGCCATGCCAGGGTTCAGGTTCAACCCCAACCCTAACCCATAGTTAGGGCCCCAAGGCAATGTGCTCAATACGTGTCGATATGGCTATAGCTATGGACTGGACGATTCTGATCTGCCGTGGTTTGTGTTGTGGCCTGAACGCACAGGCCTCGGTAATTTTGGGGTAGGATTGTGAAACCGGTGACTTTTTATACCCTCGGTGAAACAGCAAGCATTGCGACTCTGGGACTGGGGCACTTTTATGTTGCCTTTGGCCTCAAGGGGTCGCGTGACCTGCGGCCTGCTGCTTCTCGAGCCTTACGACTTGATCTGGACTCAATCACTGAAGATTGCTGTGTAGGGATCGATGTCGCCCTACCATATCAGTTGTCACTCCCTTAGAAGCTCAAGCCAGTAAACGAGTTAAGAGAGATGTTCGGGATACCCCCACTCAAAGTGACATTGAGGAGAATTCTTCCAATCACCCGGGGTTATCTGGCAGTGAGGCCTCTTCCAGCTCTGAGACTGGCAGTACTGTGGATGCCGCTGATTGTGATTCAGACATGGAGGAGTTACGGGAAAGCTACAGCTCATTATACACGCGCTCACAGCTGAAATGAGAGAACCGGCAAAGTCCTTCGATCAAAGAGACCCACGGAGGTCTCAGAAAGAAGAGTGGGAGCTCTGGGAAGGCCGCGAGGGGCTGACCAGATTTTTACTCTTGCCTCCGACGTGGCCACTTGCCCGTATGTTGCTCCCCATCAAGTTTGTGGTCAAACAAGCGGAAACGCTGTTGCAGAACTACTGTTTTGAGACTATAGCTGATTGCAAGTCACCTGAACAACAGCACCACTATGTGTTCCAAATGGGACGAGACCTTGGGCAACTGATGGCAATGCGATTAGCCGAGATTGTCACCGAGCTCATGCAGAGTGTCCTACAGCACCCGGCGAAAGGCCTGGCGGATGAGGGTAATGCCCCCCTTTTGACTCAGAGGTTCTGGGCCCAAACAAAATATACAGAGCTGCTCCATGCCTCCATAGGGACAAAGAAGAGAAGCGGCCACCTCACGGACTCGTCAAAATCCTTTGTCTGCCCTTTGAAGGGAAAGTTCAGGAGCATGACTACTGGGAGGTGCAAGGCAAGTGGAGACAAACACGTGAGTGGTAGAGGAAGGCTGCTGATGCCCAATCTCCCTCACTATTGGTTGTCTGACCGAATATGCTGATGCAACATCATGGGAATGGATTTGTTGGCAAGAGAAGAGCGTGGCGCAGGTATGGCACACCAAACATAGGGTATATCAGCGTAAGGAAAGGGCAGATGTACCGGATGACCCAATGCAGGTACAGCAATGAAGTATCTTGCTTTGTAGCTGGCTACATGTTCAGCTGCTAAAGTGCTATGGAAAGGTTTCTTCTTGCTTGCCGGAGTGCTGATGGTCAACAAGCGTATGGTCTGTCTTTGTCTGTATGGGTGGTGCTAGCACTTGGATCGGATGCCATCTTTGGCAATTTGGAAGAAGGGCTCTTCGGGATGTTCTATTTCATTGTGGAGAACGGCTGAGTGCAGAGAGATAGGGCGCGATGTTTCACTTTTTCACCTCGTCGCCTGGGTGCATCCTTGTCTTGTTGTGTTGTTTGTTTGCGGGTGGTTTTGGTGTTTTTGTTTTGTTGGTTGGTTTTTTGATTGTACCCAGGTTTTTTGCATGGCATTTGCCACAGACGTTTAGATGACCGTCAGAGCCTTGGTGCGCGCACGGCTGCAGCTCAAAAAGAGTGGTGGTCAGTCTCCTTCTTCCGGGTAGTTTGGAAGTGGAAAATTGGTTGTTGCTGGCCAGACAGAAAAGGAATATGTGGCCGATGCATTAAGAGCCGCTCACTTGGCACCTTCTATCAGGATGAGGAGTTTCTACTCAATTTTCGGATGTCCGCAGCTGAACGAATGGCATGTACCCCTCTGCAGCGTTGGTTGAGATCTACAAGGCGCCACATGCAATTTTTGCCAAACTACGAAGGCGACATTTGATTATTGTTTACCTCTTGCATTCTAGACGAGCTTTGCTGGCCTGCAGAACAGTACATCTATCAACAAATGACTGACTTCCGAGAGAGACGAGCGTCAAATATCACGCCGCGAAAACGAGCAGAGACGAGCGACCTCAGATTCCTTTCAAATGTTTTTCTGCATAATGTAGTGAAGTCCAGCTCCAACAAAAACACCAAGCAAATGACGATTTCAGCTTACAACGCAGGCTTCAAACCTTGTTGCTGATTAGCAAGGCTCCGAAGTTGCAAGCTTCTAACTTGGCCGCCTATTCACTCCGGAATGGTTTCGACCCTGATGAAAGAGCGCTCTTGTCACAGGTATCTCGAACTCGAATCCAATGACTGCTCTGCTCGTGCTTGTAGTGCACCGTCGATGACTTGACACCGGAATGGTCTTCTCGTTTCGAGCTGCTGCTGTAAGCATAAACCTACTTCAGGTCACAGGGCATGAAGCAAATTGGTGAATTTGGTTGAAACTGTTGAATGACCCAGATTGGAAGAAATGGTCTTTGCGGTTTTTGGTGTGGTATTGATCTGATATTGAATCAAGGAAAGTTGGTAGCTGTGATTTTTGAATGGTCAGCTGATGCATGGTGGATCTTCGCTGCAAGGTTCCTTTGTGGCCACAAGTTGCTGCAAGTTTCTGTGAGGCGTGATCTATTGGACTGGGCTGACAATATGTATTTCGCAGTGGATTAAATTGATATGCAAGTGTCTTTGACTGTTGAACCCAGATATGCTGCCAATTGATCAGCTCTGCTTGCATGGTTTGTGTGATAGTGATGAGTGTATTTGGATGTATTTGGTTCTTCAACAACGTGTGGACACGATGTTTTTGCTGAACGCACTGGTTTGCTCTTATTTGGTTGAGTGAATTCAATTTGCTGGTGATGTGATTTACAACAGATATGCTGTGATGGTTTTGTGACTGAATTCCACTCCAGCTTCGATTTGGCAGTTTATCGTAGCATTTCGTGGAATTTGTGAAGAGTTTGGATGTTTTTAGCAAGTTTGGTGAATTTGATTTGGATGTTGGACTGTTGGTTCATGGGACAGAACCAATTTTTTCATTTTCTATGACATCCGCAACTTACTTCTCAAGGAAGAGAAGGTTCAACAAGTGATGAAATCACGAAAGACTTCATGGCATCTTTCGTGTTGGTGTGTGGTAAAAGGAGCATTCGTAACTGAAAGGGATTTTGTGATCAGTGTGTTGCTTGTGGATTGATTTGTGAGTTTCGGTCGTTGGTTTGTCGTTTCGTTGTTTTGGGGTTGTGAGAAATTCCAAGATACGAACGTAAAGAGGTTTATATTTTTCAGACTATCCGAGACTTTTTAGCACTTAAGCAGCTCTCTGCAAAAAAGTGTTGATTTAAAATCATGCTTTGAAACAGAGACTGATACGAATTAAATAAGTGTCTGACTTTGTGCACCATGTTAGACATAGATTGGCTTTGGTGGTTTGTTTCGTTTTGTTTTGAAGTGTTTGTTTGGCTGGTTTAGTGAAGTCGAATGTGCTCCAATTCTCCTGGAGCATCACTCGTCACAGGTGTATGCCCAATGACTGCGCTTTCTCCCACTCTTCTTGTCCTGTGCACAACACCGACCGGAGTTCCGGAATGGTCACCTGTCTGACGCACTCGGTTGCGGAGATCTCTTTTGTTGGTTTAATTCGTTCCTTTGCTTCTTTCACTGTTTGCTTTTGAAATTAGTTTGTGGTACGTCCGATGGCCCCGTTTACGTTCTGAAGGCGAACCCTCCGAGACCTTCCGCGGCACTCAAGCAGCATCCAACAAAAAAAAGTCGTGACCAAAACGAACAACATCAACAGCAAACTGCACAAAATGGAGCGACAATAACAGTAACAAACAAGCAGCAAAAAAAATCAACTTTTGACAATCCGACTCCCCAACGTGTTTTTTTTTTTTTCTGGGTTTTTAGGGACTTTAACTTTTAAATTTGGGATGTTGGATGGTTTTGGGGCTTCGGATTGTTGGGGGTTTCAGATTGTAATTTTTAATTTTGAAGTTCGGAAATTTGAGACAAACTTGTATTTCTTTTAACAAGAGGTTGCATTTGTTGATCTTGTGCACGCGCTGGCCCTTGTCGCAAGAATTTTTCGCAATTACTGTCAAAAATCAACCAAAAAACATATTTGACTACAACTCCCACTCCAAATGAACTTGAGGAGTCGTCCACTTGATTGGTTGCTGGAAAAACCGCATGGATTTGGACCGCGGCATGGCTGGACAATCATTATTGCAAAAGATGGATGGTCCAAACTTGAGGTGTAAGTTCGTGCGTTTCCAACCAATTTCAGGCTAGTAGGTTTCTGATCTTGGTCGCAAGCTACTGCCAAAACTTGTTATTTTTTCGCAGCGCAAACCCGGCATTTCTCGCTGATCTATGTCAAATCAAGCTTGGGTTGTAGACGTGTGGACGCCAGTTTTGTTTTGCGTTCGTTTGCCAAGTTCATTCCTTGCCATGCTTCTCTGCGGTGATTGCCATGCAAAGTTTCTGTTGGCGGTGTTGGCTTTGCTTCATTCTATTGAAGTGGGCTTTGGGAGACGCAGTGACGTTGAGCGGATTTCAGCTGCAGGATCTTTGCGTGAAGAACATGCAGATGTGAGGAGCCAAAGTTTGGCTAAGTCGGATCCGCCGGATCCGTTCGCAGGTTTCAACTTGTATGGGCCATGGACAGCCGAAAACACCGGTTGCACAAAAACCGGTTGGAAAGGAAAATACACTATTTTTAATGGTCAAATGGACATGCTTACGGTTGATGTGGGAGATTCCAGTACGACTTTTGCCTTCAATCCTGACCTTGTGGCTCAGGTCACTTGGAGGATTTTTCGGAATGTTTGTGCTTGTTTTTGTTTATTTTTTGTCGTCGTTTTTTATGTGCATTTTCATACATGCAATGTATATTTACATGTACATATATATATATATGTACATGTAAAAATACATGCATATACCTCTATTTTTGAAGGTCAACCCTCCAAAACAAGGCCTTTTCCAATCAAAACATGGGGTCTTTGGGTTATATATATATATATATATAGTTTATTTTTTTTCCGACATTTGAACTTTGAACGTTATATTTTTGATTTTCCGCGGTTGAAGGCCAAAAGTCAGAAGGAAGACACCATGGTGGGAAAATGGTTTCTCATGGAAGGCCCCATTGCCAATGAGAAGGTAGAAGACCTTTTCTGCACTGGAGTGAAGGCTGGTACGTTACTTGGCTGGATTTGCCCCTATGATGTTGTTACGCATAGTTTTTCAGAATGTTTTTTGAAACTCTGGGAGGTCATGTAGAAGCTGCAAGCTATTTGATAGTTTTGCATGTTATTTGCAAAGTTTCTAAGCTTTTCCAACTTCATTGCTTTTTTCTGGTTGCTATGCCATGCTATGCTTTCTTTGCCCAGGGTCGCGTTCAGACTGTCCGTGCAAAAACTGTGCAGCTTTTGGTCTCCAGCTTCGCTGGCCAAGCTTTGCAAAGCCGCGCCGGCCCCGGAGCCGTCGGAGCCGTCGGAGCCGGACGTGGAGACGAAGGAGGTCAAGTCCGCCAAGTCCACGGCAGAAAAAGTTGAAGACTTCGAAGATGTTAGTGACGTTAGTGTTGTCCAAGATCCTTTTGATGGTGTCCAGATATCTGGACTTTGGTCTGCTGATTCATCCAATGGTTGTGTTCCGGGTGTTCCAGGCAACTGGAGCGGAAGCTATTTTGCGAAAAAATACAACGTTGTAATACTAAAGGTCGACATCGACAAATCCTCCACCACTTTCAAGTTCTGGGACCATCTGGCAGATCGGGTGATTTGGATGCAACAAGTTTTGACTGAAAGGTGCAACATGAAATTGCATGCTTCAAGACTGGGACTAGATTTAATCACTTCAGTGGTTGAAGATGTTAGCTACATTTTTGAAGATGTTTGAAGTGTAACGACCCACAATACTTGCGAGACTCTGCCACTCTGCCAGGCAAAAAGGTCTGACCATTCAAATAAATTGGCGAACTGGTTCCGGTCGGAGGGGCCTTATTCCAACAACTGGGTGCAAGCTTTCTTTTGCGGAGATGGTTGGGATGAAGACCTGCCGTAACTGGAAATGCACCGCAGCATTCTTCTTTTGATTCGATCTCAATTTCTTTCTCAGGCTTTGAGACTGAGACAGGGTCTGGATATTGAATAGATTTGAGACATCTTGACACTTTGAGTCCTTCATACTTTAGGAAACTTCATGTTGTCCAAAACCTCTGAGGCCATCTATGGCGAAGAGGGCAGTATCCATGGCGGCTAAGGCCTGTGCGTTTTGGTCCTCCAGTCCTTGGGAGAAATGCTGAGCTTCCAAGCTCCCAAGCAGTTCCGAAACACCTCAACCTCTCGTCACTTGCAGATCTCGGTTTCCAGCGTTTGGACAGACCTCGGTTTGTGGTTATGACTGGACGACTTTTGCTCCCAAAAAAGTGCCTTGCATTTTGCATTCAACTCATCCCGACTCATTCATCTCCCCGTCTGGCATTTCTTCAGAGCTTGC
Source organism: Breviolum minutum Mf 1.05b.01 (assembly GCA_000507305.1). Classification (NCBI taxonomy): domain Eukaryota; class Dinophyceae; order Suessiales; family Symbiodiniaceae; genus Breviolum; species Breviolum minutum. The sequence goes on along the minus strand of DF243113.1, from coordinate 32,384 downwards.
AAGTCTCGCAAGTTGTCCCCTACATCATGTTCACCAAATTCATCAAGTTTATATAAATTTATCAAGTTCGGCATGTTCATGTCTGGCTCAAGAGTGTTTTAAGGATTGTGTCACATTCGTGCCATATTGGTTCAGATTATGACATGTCAGACCCTAATCATAGACTGCCGTTCCATCAGCAACCACACAACAGACTAAGGAGAAACCACTAGGCATGAGGGCGGAAGCATGTTTTTCACCTGCTGACCGTTAACCTGAATTGAACTATCCTGTGACTTGAATCGAGAAATGGACTCAGTGGGTAAAACCTGGAAATGTCCGGTGCCGTTTCGGAACTCTAATCCCTGCAATGTCGAAAGATGTGAAAGATGTGAAAGATGTGAAAGATGTGAAAGATGTGAAAGACCTGCGTGTGTCGTGGAAACCTTAGTGTTAGCACCTCCAGCATGTCAGTTGCGTAAGTTGTGTCTTTTCGAAGAGAATGGAAAAAGCCAAGGACTGTTGGCATTTTTTTAGAATCGAATTCAATTTCATTGGAATGGGTCATGGGGTCATGAAGTTGAATTTGCAGTGAAATCAGGCTGGATCCGTACCGGGGCAGCCGATATTCAGGCAAGCACTCAGAAGTCATCTTAATGATTGCAGTGCTTTTGTCACTTTTGTCCCATTTGAAACTTTGATGTTTACTTCTTCACAGTTTCGAAACGTTGATGAATTTGAATGAAATTTGACGAAATCCTTCCCAACTTGGTGAGCTTCCCAACTTTGATCCGCATCATTGTGCCGGATTGAGGCTTTATCAGCCACTTGGCATTGCCAGATTGCAAGGCTTTAAAAAACATCATTTTGATTTTTAGACATTTGGATTTCGTCTCGCTATTTTTTGCCTCCAAGATCTCCTGGACTTTGGTCCTTTCAGACCTTTCATTGTCACTAGAGGTCCATCCAGATCTACGCTTGGGCTGCAGTCCTTGATCGGTTTGGACTCTCCTTCAGTTTCATTGAGCAGTCCTCAGACGATAGCAACGATGTCAAAGATCTTTTCCGAATGAGAGGACTGAGAGGACTGAGAGGACTGAGAGGACTGAGAGGACATAAAGGACGTAAAAACATGGAGTTTTTTTCCATTTTTTGGAATATGCATAGAGATGCAATGCTTTTTGAATGGATTCTTTTTAGGAAGGGATCCTTCAACAACTCCATCCGTTTCCCGAAATGGATGGCACGGGTGACCCGGAACTGAGACAACTGAGACAACTGAGACAACTGTTGTCACAACCGAGACATCAATAGCAACAAAACTAGCAACCGGCATAGCTCAGTCCAACCGCCTGAAATGTCGCACTGAAATGTCGCTGCCCTTGTCGCCACCTTCGGAAGGGGCCTGTGGCTGGACCTGGACCGGCGGATTACAAGGCTCGTGGGTTGGCTCGTTAGGTCCCCTTCATCTGCGGTGTCCCCTGTCCCTGGACTCCTTGGGTCGGCAGGAAAAGATGGGGTGAGATGAAAAGATATGAAAAGATTTTTAGTGAAATTCTGAAACGAAGTGAACTGTTTGACAAACACGGATAGGATTTTGCGTCTTTTATTTCTATATATGTATTTTGATCCAATAGAGTGAACGTAGATGCAGGCAGTATTATAAACATAGCTGGACATGCGTGGTAAAGGGCATATTAAAAAAAAAACAAGGGCAGATCAAGATGTATCAATGCCAATATGATATGCAGTTTGCAGAATTACATAGTGATATTGTATATATTGAGCTGTGCTCGTAAGTGCGTTTAACTGAACCCTAAATTCCAATCCCCCAGCTGACTAAGTTGATGCAGGGAAGGACAGCAGCGGAATATGAATGTATATATCTACATTTACATGTGATATTATCTGCCTGGAAATCCAGTTTGCGTCAGACACGGGATACCGGGATACCTGTATTTCTTCATCGCTCGATGTGCGAAGAGATGACCGGTCCGGAATCTGACACTTCGACATGGTTTGTTTTTTTTTTTGTGAGGTGCCCGAGGCGGAGATCAACAGCAGGACAGCTTCGGACAGCTTCGGACAGACTCCACAAACCTCAAGGGACTCCGAGTATTCCAGTATATTCCAGTCCTCCGCTTTTTCGTTCTGGTTGTTTGTGTGACTTGTAGGTCGTGGCAGCTTCTGGACTGAAATTTTTTAATTAGCCGAGAATGTCAGCGGGAAAGAATCTATGCAATGCATCTCAAAGGATGGATCCCAGAGTTTTAATCTGCATGTTATATATAATAGGTTTGCCATGTTTAATTTCATGATATTTCCTGATCTTTTGAAATGAATCTTTTCGTTCTTTTTATTCTCTGAATTGGCCATAGGAACAAGTCGCCAGTTGGTGTCAAGATAGGCCGGATGCCAGACTTTTGCACTTTGCCCGATCTGAAATTGCCGCTGCCATTGCTTCACTGGAGGTGAAGCAGAGCGGCGTGAAACAATGTTGCGATCTCAGTGTCCCACAGGACATGCAGGACACAAGTCTCAAGAAGAAGACTGGCACGTCGCCATCGTTTTGGTTGGCTGGTGTGGGATGAATATCAGATAGTTACAGTATGTTACAGTCAGATGTGAAGCAAAGGGTGTCAATTTGCAGATGGTCCTTGTAAGGATTGATCTTCCCAGACCGATCTATGGTCTTGCTCCCCAGTTTCAGAGATCCAGTGTCGCATTGAGACTCTAGACGAAGCTAGTCGGTGATTTTGTTTTATGATTTCCTCGGGTTGTTTTCGAAGCCTTCAATTCTACTTCAATTTTTTAATGTTGAACGTTGAAACGATTGTAAGGACAAAAAGCAAGACTGTTATTTTATATCTGGGTAGGACTTCAACGATTCAAAGACTGAGATGATTTCAATGATTGATGGCATGGATTGCATAGATTGCATGGATGGCATGGATAGGCATGTTTCCCCTCCGTGCTGAGGCGGCGTGCGCGAGCTGCCGCAGGCACCGCGAGTGGTCTTCGACCGTGCTCCAAAGGAGAGCCCGAGGTGTCGAGAGCAAACGAGAAACGAGAGAAACGACCTCTCATGAAGCATGTATTCAAGTATAATCATGTAACAGCTCGATGAGAAATGCATAGAAATGCTGAAACGTAAACACCAATGTCTGATGTTATCATCTTGAGTTTCTCTTCGGATAGATGATGGCTATGTTTTTTTGGCTATCTTCGTCTTGCTCAGTGCTTCTAGGCCATTGGAAGTCGTGCATCGCCTCAGACTTTCGTGTGAAGCTTTTGAATGGTCGGAGTACAATGATTCAGAGAAATATATGAAGATATCATAGTGATATCATAGTGACGTGATATAATATATATCTATATAATATATGCCAACTATCCCATGATTGAAACTTTGGTGTGTGTATCAAGAAGCTTTCTGGGTCAAGCGTATGCACCTCAGCACGGTAGTGCCTGAGTTGCTCCGGGAAGCCCGCTGGTGGTTTGGAACTGCAAGCAGCTGCCCTTGGGGTGCTTTGGCATTCAGTGGATTGGTGCTAGCTGCTTGGTGCTTCACCTTTGGCTTCATTGTGGGAGCAATCTGCTTCAACTCATACTGCAGGAGGTGGCTGCTTCAACTGGCTCGGGCTTGCATCATTGGCCTGGAAGGAGAGCAGGGACCTGTGGTGGATTTGAGGCATAGATTGGCTCGCTATCGGCCTAGTGGTTGATGCAAGGAGCCGACTCGGACTCTGACTTGGTGGATACTGTGACCTTCAGGCTTGCAAACTTGGAAATCACTGTCACTGCCCGGGAAGTGAGTCCCGCAGCCGCTGCATCTTCAGAAGTGAGATTGGTGGAGCCGGAGGCTCGTGAACTTGGGGCTCAAGTGGTTCGAGACCCTGAGGAATTTTTAGACCCCTTCAACATCTCCGTGGAGTTGGAGGAACGGTGCCTGAGTGCCATCAGTGCTCGGTTGCTTGGTGAATTACCCCTACCATTTTTGGCCCCATCGGTTTCTCGACTTCGAGGAACTGACACTGTTTGGAATCCTCGGTGCCGTATAGCTAGAGCATTTCGATCAGGGGTGATTGCTAGGAGGAGATTGGACGGCCAGATCTTGGATCACAGCTCGGAAGTGATCCCATACAGGAACGCCTACTACGTGGTTTTGAGAGGAAGGGGAAATACACCTGGATTTTGGACTTGCAACTTCGGCGTCTACATCGCTGGAGTTGGTGACCAGAACGGTCGAAATTCCCTGCATCACGATACGATTTCCCACGGCTTTCCTACGCACGCAGAGAGCTCGGCATACCTCTGCGGTGCTAGGAGATCATGGCCTCCAGAGCGGCGATGAGGGCACTTTCTCGCGAAAGTGCTCTAGCGCTGGCGCAAGCGTCAGCAGATGGTCGTGGTTTGTCTGTGGTGGTTCTGCCGTTCAGCTCCATCGACGAGGAGGGTCAGCATCAGCGCTTCGTGCTCGGGCATATGGTGTATGCTCGGCCTGGTGGTTTCATGCTGGTTTTTCCCGCCGACGAGGCAGCTCAGGTGGCTTTGTTCGAGTTGGATCATCGAGGGCATGCAGAAGGTTTGCTCACCAAAGACTGCGAGTTGGAGCTGGAGACACCCCGTGGCAGAGCCTTAGGTGCAAACGCTGCTGCTTCACTGGTCGATGTTCCATCGGAAATGATAGACCATTTTTGCAACAGTGGCACCGCTCGGGCAAAAGGAATGGTGCCTTCAAACACGATTCAGTTTTTGGTGGAAAGGACAATGGCTCGTCCTACCAAGGCTACAACCTTTGCTCAGGCAGACGCATGGATAGCTTCGTCAATGGATCCAGAGACAGCTCAGGATTATCTGACGGGAGAAGAAGAGCTCGCAGAGGCCGTCCCCATGGCAGCCAATGGTGTGCAACTTCCGGAGGTGGGGGACTTGCAGGCTCGGATTCGGGAGTTGGAAGAGTTGGTTCAGCAACAAGCTGTTGGCCAGCCAGCAGCATCGGTTCCTATGGCACCATCCCCGATCACAGTGGCACGGGCGAAAGCCCCTCCTTTGTTCGGTGCGACTACCCCCGGGACATTGACATCAGCAGAGTTGAGCAGGCTACAGCAGCTTGCGGGCAGTCCACCCCCTCGGGTTGCAGGAGCGGAGAAACGCAGACCTTCAGTTCCCGCAGCAGTGATGGAGCAAGACAACATCCTGGCTCAGATGGAGAAGGAGGCCGAAGCTCAAGAACAGGAGGCCTCGCTGGACGCCATCCAGGGGGCCGGCAATCTGCAACAGGTGATGATGGCTCAGCTGCAGCAGAACCAGGTGTTGTTGGAGCGACTCACCGCTCCACGGCATTCAGATCCAGTACTAGGAGCTTTGGCTGGTGGAAGCGAAGGAAGCGGCTCCTCAAGCTCAGGGGTGAAGGGGATGATTGCACGAGAAGCCTTTGTAAAGGCGATTCAGGAGGTGACCAAAGTTGCAGCATCCTGCCAGCAACGGGCACTTCAGGAGCTAGGCTACGACGAGGCGAAGTTGGACGGCTCATTGATGAGACGGTACTTGGAGCGCAGAGTCCCGTTGGCAGAGAACCGTCAACTGACCTACATGTCATTCATGCTGGCGGAGGCCTGGGCTGCAGGATACGAAAGCGGCAATGTGGAGCTGCAAGGTTGGGTGTGCAAGATGCTCATCGTGACCGAGCAAATCTGCTTGGACGGGGGCCGGATGAATCTGGCTTGGTTGCTCAGCGGCCAACAGGATCCGCCCTTTCATTTGCTGATTCAAAATCGACGCAGACCTGGGCTTCAACCTTTCAGCAGACTGGCGAGTCCTTCGTGGATCTCGGCGAACCTAGCCTACGTGAAGGACCTGGATGTGCTGGAAAGCAAGATGCTCACTATGGGAAGACCCGACAAGGCCAAGCAAGTTGTCGCAGACCCGAATGCTGGACCAAAGCGGCAACCACGACCAGGAAAGACCAGAAAGCGAGGGCAAGGAGATCAGGGGCAGGAAGCAAACGACACGGGTCAGTGAATGACCTGTTGCACCACGACAATGTTAGCAGTGTTTGCAGCAGTGGAGATATTTGTGACTTGGCAGCTGATTGTTTTTCATCAGATTCAGTATCAGACTTCAATGCACCATCGTTTCCATCTAAGCCAATTGATCTCCCTCGCCTCAACAATCCAGATTTGATTTTTAAACCTCTTAAATTAGTTCAAGGCCTGATTGACCAATTTTGGGGTTGTCCTAGCGCCTTAACTGCCTTTGCACGAAAGAGCCTGTCGTCAGGCCCCCGCAAACCACAAGGGAAGTCTCCCACTTCTCTATGGCCGGTCCCCCCCGTCAGGTGGAGATGGACGGCTGCAAGCCGACTTGGGCCACGCCGACGTCGTCGTCGGCACTTCTACCGCGTTCGTCATGAGCTGCTGCAGATAGTGTTGATTAGTTTAAACTGGGAAACCTTAGGATTTCCAACTTCCCCGCCGAAGGAGGCGGTCTTAGGGTCCCCAATTTCCGCACAGCAGCATGCCATCATCGAAAGGGTTGAAAGTATGTTGAACCATTTTTTGCATATGAGTCCTTTTGGGGCCGATGACTTGGGTCGTTCAAATGAAAAGTTCCAAGCGGTAATTCACCTCATCCAATCTTTTCCCAAGTGCAAACTTGATGTCGAAGTTTTGGAACAAGGGTTTTTGCAAGTGCATGAAGATTTGGATTCGTATCGACACCGTTGTGAATCTAAACCTAACTCCTCGACAGTGGATGACCCATCCCATTTGCATTGCTCGGACGTTGGCACAGTGGCGAAGACTTCACTTGCCTCAGCCAAACCTGTGATCGCTGACCGAGTCAAATGGTCGTATCCGCCGTCTTTTGATGCTCAGGAATTTTTAAATCCAGTTGTGAGGGAAGCTTATAATGACCCCGAAGTTTTGCGTAAACCGGTTTCTGAATGGCCCCCTTCAAGACCAGCCAAAATGCACATTGACAGACAGGAGTTTCTTAAATTGATAACCAAGTGGGACGAGCTTGGAGCCTGTCTGCTAGTTGATTCTTCTGAGGTTTGTTTTGAAGAAGCCGTAGGTATCTTTAGCGTCCCAAAGGATTCCCAGTATGACCGGTTAATCATTAACCCAAAAACTGTTAATGGCAGAATGGATACCATCACCGAAAGTACCAAAGAGTTGGCACCTGGCAGCATGCTGGGTTTGTTAAATCTTTCTGATGATGAGGTGTTCAGATTCTCGGCGGATGACCTGTCCGATTTTTATTATACATTTAGGGTGCCTGTTAAAAGGGCGTTGAGAAACACCTCTAGACTCATTCTTGATTGGAAGGAAGTTAGGCACCTCAAATGTTTTGAGCCCCGGTTCAAAGATCGTAAGGTTGCAGTTGCTCTTCGAACATTAGCGATGGGTGACTCTTTAGCCGTTGAAATCGCACAGCAAGCCCATAGCAATGTGTTGAAGCGCTTGTGTGGTGCTATGATTCATAAAGAGACCCTCAAGTATCGTAGTCCAGTTCCCCGGGGTGATTTTATAGAACTTCTTGCCATCGACGACCATGTCGGTATCCAGAGGGTCAAACGTAATGAATTACCTTTGGGACCCTGGCTTCGTGATAATGAGGTTTTCAGTGCATCGCAAACTGCATACCAGAAAGTAGGTTTGATTCAGCAAGAGAAAAAGCGTAAGCGGAACCAAACTAGTGGCATCATCCTTGGGGCTGATTTTGACGGTGTTGAAGGTAAAGTTATGGCACCCCGGAACCGAGTGGCAATCTTATCCCTTTGCAATGACGGATTTTAACCCATTGGATCATCACATGTTTCTTTCAGTGACTTTTCCATGTCACCGCTATCCTTTCGATTCAGGCCTTGAGCCCGGCTCGTATCCGGTCAAAACAGGCGTGACTGCTAGCGCCATAGGTTGGTTGCCCAACGGCTGGGCATAGCTGCTGTGGTTTCTTTGGTGACTTCAGTGGTTGGTTGGAAACCCTTGGTCCCTGTTTTAGCTATCGCATTGGTAGCGGAGCAGGTTGATCTTGGGGCGTGGACTTCGAGATCTACTGGCTGGTTGGTGCTGTCTCCCTTGAGGTCGAGATAGCGTGGTGGGCTATCTCCCTTTTGAGGTTGAGACGGCTGGAGTGGCTTTGGGTGGCATCTGGCTTGATCTTCGGGAACGGTCTCCCAGAAGGTCATTGGATTCTCCATCTGGAGCACTTCAAGGACCGGCACTTCGATCTTCGAGGATTCCTTTGAGTCGAGTTCCACGTCCGGAACCTGAGCCTGAACCAGGAACTTCTGCGGAAAGGGCTACAGAGGTAGCCAAAACCTTGATACCCTACAACGTCTTTGGTGTCAAGGCAGGCTTGGTTGATCCGGTGGGTGGTTTAGGGTCTGAGCCCGCTACATCGACGGCTTCATCGTCGTCGCTTTCTCCTGGACTTCGTGAAGAAGTCCCCTTTTTCCTGGACGAGGTCTACGCCTTTGACCTCTCCTTTGTGCTTGCGGCTGAGGTTTTTCCTGAGGAACTCTACTTAGTCCTTCTGCACTTTGACAAGAAGAAAGGCAGTGCTTTTTGAGAATTCCAACGTGATCCTTCGGAACCTTGTCTTCTACAATGGAGATGATGAAACAGCAGACTGCTGAAACCATCCCGTCCTGGGATGGAAATCCTCGAGGCTGGCGTCGTTATAGCCGTGAGGTATCTTGGTTCGTTCTTGGGACCAAGAAGAGTATGAGGCCTTTCATAGCACCAAGGCTGATTGGAAGACTGACTGGACCAGCTCGTCTTTTGGCGATGAGTTGGAATCAGGGAGATTTCAAAGGTAGTGATGGAGTCAAAGTTCTTTTGGAGCGCTTGGCTCAATCTCCTTTGGTTCGAAAGAATCTTCCAAACACCAGTGCCGTGCTTCAGCAGTATTTCAACTACAAGAGATATCCTCAAGAGAACATCGCTAACTACTTGGTGAGGGAGTCCTTGTACTTTGAAGAATTCTGTGAAAGTTTGATGGCCCTGAAGGATGAGCAGGACGGAGTAACTCATCAACTTCTACCAGACTTTAGCGATGAATCTGAAGAAGGAGATGATGAAGATTCCCCCTCACGTCGTCCTCAACGTGATCCTGATCGAGCCCAAGAAGAACCTGAAGATCCTGCTACATCACCTAGAAGATCTACGGCATCACCTACGAGGTCTACACGACCTGCCTTGAGAACTTCACCCTTGCCGGCGACTTCTACCTTTGGTACTATGGACAGCTTCATCCTGAAGCAACTTCGTGGTTGGAGGCTCCTTTCCGGAGCTAGCTTGACGGCTGAAGAGTGGAGATCAACTTTGGCGGCTACCAACAACCGTTTGAATTACGAAGAGATCAGTGTGGCCCTTAGCATTCTCTTCGACGATCAGATCCAATCACATCGTGGTGGTGGAAATGTGGCTCACCATGGAGGTCCTCAACTTTTCTCCATGGAAGACGATGATTGGAACTATGATGACGATTCCTGGTGGTACGATGGCGACTACTGGGCGAACTACTCCGGGTGGCAAGATGAAGAAGCAGATTGGCTTGGAGAAGAGGAACAACCTGCTGAAGAAAATGGTGAAGAGAACAAGGAGAAGGAGGTGATGGCTCAGCAAACGTGGTCCCAAGCTCATAGATCCACACAGCTGGCCAGAAAAGATAGAGGCTTTGGAAAACAAGGTTCAAAGTCGAGCTCTTCAGACACCTGTCACATATGTCATCAACCTGGTCACTTCGCAAGAGACTGTCCTGATAGATTCGCACCTCGTGGCAAAGGCAGAGTCTATCATATGGGCTACTATGATGAAGACCCCTACTACCACTTCATGGTTGGTAAGGGAAAAGGGAAGTTCAAGGGCACGATGGCTGGCAAGCAGGCGAACTACATGGATGACTTGCTCTACGTGAAGGGCAAGGGCAGTGGTTCCTCTTGGAAGGGAGGAAAAGGAAAGATGAAGTCGAAGAACAAAGGGACGGTGAACGCTTACTACGTCTCTGACTATGCGGAGTACAATGCTTTGGACTTCAAGTCGGAGGACCTGAACCTTCATGCTTCAACTGAAGCTTCCACTGCTGCCGAGACTATGTCAGCTGTGAAGTCTACCAAGGCTTCTGAGTTTGGAATGTTGGATTCAGGAGCTACGTGTTCGGCTGGCCCCGAATCGTCGATTAGAAGTTTGATCGAAGCTGTGGTCAGCAAGGACAAAGGAGCTCGTGTGGTCATCGATGGAAAAAGAAGACCACGATTCAGATACGGCAGTGGGAAATGGGGAAAAGCACTTTTCAGAGTCTCTTTGTTTTCTAGTCTTTCATCAAATGTTTTCCATGCTTATGCACTTCCTGATCCTGAAGAATCTAAAGAGCCGTGGTTTGTACCAAGCATGTTGGTTCCTGTTTTGGTTGGCATGGACTTCATCGATGCCAATGGCTTGATTGTGGATTTCAACGATGGTTATGCGGTTTGTGCCAAACATCAAGATGCTAAGCCCTTTCAACTTCCTCGTAATCAAAAGAAACATTTCATGGTGGACATCATCAGTTTTCTCACTGACGGTCGCAGTTGTGAACATGGTCAACCCAGCATCCATGTTGTACTTGATGAAGATTCTCCAACTGTGGGTGACCTTGATAACGTTCAATTTCACACTCTTACGATCGAAGAGTTTGTCGATGTGGATTCAAGTTTTTCTTGCATGGTTCATGAGTCAACACCTTTCTCACAACCATCTTCTTTGTTTTTGAAGTTGTGGCAGAGAAGAATTTCGTTTCGACAGAGCTCTGGGCTCATGGGTAGTTTGATTTCTCATCCCCAACAATCATCAACATCCTCTTCTCGATCCCTGACTCATGGCGCCCAAGAAGGACATCTTGGAAACTTTGGACCTGGATCGCCGGGTGGAGGCAGATCCCCGAGATCCCCGGTCATTGAGTCATCAGTGGCCCTGCAAGGGTCTTCACACTCCGTCCAACCCTCAAGGAAATCGTTGGGCTCAATGGCAAAACTGCACCACGTGCGGTTTGAGGCTGAGCTACACTCCCAAGAAGGGAGCTCCTTCAAACAACATGATGAGCATCAACCCTGGCAATGTAAGCAAGGCTCTGAAGGAGTTGCAGGAGTCTCTTCCTGCAGGAATGCCTCCCAACGAGATGCTGGTGAAAGTGATGATCGACAAGATCACGGCGGAGATCAGAATGACCACCATGTTGGAGGAGTACCAGCAACAATGGAAGAAGGCAACAGCAACGGTGGTGAAGGCTCAACAGGCACTGAAGACACAACGTGGTTCAACAAGTTCCGCAACAGGCGGTTATCCCGCAAAAGCTTCCTCTCCAACTCGTTCCACGGCAAGTTGGGAACAAGTGACAAATCCTCCTTCTCCCGAACGTCAACTTCAGGACAACATCTTCGAGTTGCTGACAACCGAGGAGAAGGAAAGATTGATGCAAGTGGTAAGTCAAAGAATGACTGCGGCTGTGGATCCCAACACCAGCGATGTGGAGTTGGAACCGGACTACGCTCGCCAGTGACTGTGGAGGATGATCTTCGGAACTACAACCTTGAAGATGAGAACGTGCATCCTCTACCTCTTCGAGTTGGTCGAGCTCTACTTCATCTACTTGGCAATGTCACTGACGGCTTCTACAATAACCTCTCACAGTTCGTCTATGGAAAGACTCCTGTGGTTTGGGAAATGTTCTTTGGACCTCAGAGCAACTTGTCAAAATCCTGTGAGAAGATGGGAATGGAACCAGTAAGAGTCAACCTTGCCAACGGATTCGACCTCTACAAGACCTCTTCATGGGACAAGGTCCATCGACTATATCGAGCTCAGAGACCTCGCAAGATCTGGGTGAGCCCTCGACGTACCTACTACTGTGACTGGACGGACTTGAACTACAGTCATCGATGGGAGCTTCTGGAAAAATACCGTCGAAAGGAACGGAAGATGCTTCGACAACTTACTGAGTTCCTGAAGATGGCTGTCGCTGATGGCGTGGAGATCTACTGGGAGTGGCCCTGGAGATGTCGAGGTTGGAAGGAACCGGTGGTGATGGATTTCATCGAGTACATCCAACGTCATCTCACTGAACTTTGGAATTGCCGAGTAGACGGATGCCGATTTGGCATGAAGTCTTCACAGGGCAACTTCATCCAAAAGAGCTGGAAAATCATGACGTCAGATGTCGAGTTTTACAGCAAATTCCGACTTCGATGCTGTCTCAAAAACCATGACCATGAATGGCTTCAGGGAGATGAAACCACAAAATCTTCCTACTACCCCATCAATCTATGCAACTCCATTGCCAGACTCTGGAGGGATCAATTCGTTCCCCAGAGATGGATCTCGATGTTATGGACAGCTCCGGTCCAAGGAGTTGATACCTTTAAAGAAGTCTTGGCCTTGGATGATGAGGTGTCGTGTGACTATGAGCCCTCTACACCCGGTGAAGAACCTGACCTTCCTGAAGAACCTTCTGACATTGTCTCAAAACCTGGCGAGTTCGATGATGTGGACCCAAAGCTTTTGGAGTCATGGGATGCTCAGCTTTCTCGTTTTCATCGTGTTGCTGGACACCCCACCAATCGGAATCTAGCAAGGATGCTGTCTGATGCCCAGGTTGAGCAATGGAAGATCAAGAGAGCATTGCAATTTCGTTGCTCTATCTGTGAAGAAATCGTTGTGGTGGAAGCTCTTCTAAGGATTCCTCCTGCTTCACTTCGTGCCTTGCCTCAACCCTGGGAACATGTGGGAATGGATGTGGGGGAATGGACTATCCCCAATGTTGACTTGAAGGTCAAGTTCGTTCTGATGATGGATTTGTGCACCAAGTACAAGGTGACTGAGGTGCTCTTTTCATATCCCCACGGAACTTCAATGGTGGAGTCGGCAGAGGACATTCTCAGAGTCCTGACTACTCGATGGTTGATGGACAAGCCAAAACCAAAGATCATTGTTCCGGACAATGCCAAGTCTATGACATCTCAGAAAGTAGCTGAGTTTCTCTCGGATTTGGGTATCGCTTTGATGCCTCCTCCGGACAATGAATCTTGGAGTCATGGTGTGGTGGAAAGAGCGATCGGCCATGTAAAGTCGACTGCAACTTTACTTCAAGAGGGACATCCAGATCAGAATCCTATCTACACCTTGGCCTTGGCAACAGCAGCCATCAACTCTACTGAGTTCAACAAAGGATATTCCAGCATCCAGTGGGCTTTTGGAAAACAACAAGAGCTGAGTGAAGAAGAACTTCAACAACAGCTATCTCTACCACTGGACCAACAACAAAGTGAATTCCTTCGTCTTCTCAGTCGTCGCCAGGATGCAGAGAATTGTGCAAGGGAGGCAAAAGCCAAGACGGTGCTGGGAAAGTTGAGAAACACTTCAATTCGACAACCTCCTCGGACATTCTCTATGGCTCAACCCGTGATGCTTTGGAGAAAATTTCTTCCTCATACCATCTACAAAGGAAGAAAAGGTGGTAAGAAGCATACCTCGAGACCTCGGTGGGTTGGCCCTGGAAGAGTTGTCTTTCATGAACTTCTACCTGGACAAGATGAAGAAGATCGTCGTCAGGTGGTTTGGGTGATCCTGGGAAACATTTTGTACCGTGCTTCAGTTCACAGCGTTCGTCCTCTATCTCCCAGAGAACAAGAACTCTTTGAAGCACAAGGTGATCAATCCCATCGTTGGAAGGAGTTGTCTGACATGATTCCAAGTCGGAATTATGTCGATGTGGTCGGTGAAGAACCTCATGAAGAAGAAAGAGAAGAACCTCCTCTACCTGATCAACCCGACTCTTCGACCAGGATTCCTCCTACGGTGAGATTTGGTATGAAGGCACCTGTGAGCCTTTCAGGAAAACCCTTGAGACCTTCGGAAGGACCCTTGTTCGATCCTTCTGACCTTGTGAATGACTATGAAGAAAATCCTGAGAAGATACCGATCCCGGTGACTGATGACGAAGTTACTGGAACCGAAGAACCTACATCCTTGCCGATGAGAAGACCCTCAACTTCGTCTACACGGACTGGACTTCCTGTTGAAGGAGCTCTACGTGATGAAGATGCTCTTCATGAAGATGAAAACCTGATGCCTCCGGGAGATGAAGTGATTGATGACACTTCACCTCCTCAAGAACCTGACCTGAAGAGAGCTCGATTGGATGATGATGCTGAGATTGTCGACTACCTGGACTTCAATAGCTTGGCTTTAGAATCTCAAGAAGGATATCTGATGGAACTGGAGTTGGACTTTACCTCCAACCGTCAGAAGAAGATGTTCATGCAGAACCCTCAGGCTTTCCTCGTGAAGAAGATGGCCAACAGTGAGGTGGTTTTCAAGAAGCTCAGTGAAGAGGACAAGACTCTCTTCAAACGTGCTAAGGCCTCTGAGGTGAGTAGCTTCATCAAGACTGAAGCAGTTCGTCGCTGTCTCTCGTGGGAAGAACAACGAAGAGCCAGCAACTCTGATCGAGTACTACGTGCCCGGTGGGTTTTGGTTTGGAAGGACATTCCTGAAGAATCCAAACCTGAGGCAAGATTGGAACTCAAACAGAACCCTCAAACAGTGATTCATCCTTCGGCTTCGAAGAAGGCCAAAGCCAGGATAGTGCTCCTTGGCTTCGAGCATCCTGACCTGTTACAATCAACTTTCAGGTCTTCAGCTCCGGTGCAGTCCCAGCTCATGAGGAATCTTTCCCTCTACTTGGTGGCTCAACGTGGTTGGCAGTTGGAAGGCTTGGATATGTCAACAGCCTTTCTCCAAACTGGTGCTTTTGAGATGGAACAACAAGAACTCTGGACTACTGGAGTTCCTGAACTTCGCGAAGCACTAGGACTGAAGGACGGCGAGGTGATGAGGCTTTTGAAAAATATCTATGGAAATGCCACTGCTCCTCGTGGTCTTTGGAAGGATGTGGATAGGACATTCACAAAACTGGGTGGTCATCGAATCATTGGTGACAGCAGTTTTTGGATTTGGGTTCAACCAGTGAAGAATCCTCGAAACGAAGCAGATCGCCTTGAGGTGATTGGTTTTGTCGGCGGCCACGTTGACGATTTCAACCGTGCTGGGAACCTGGACAATCCACTTTGGATTGATATTCGCTCTCAGATCGACAAGGCATACCGTTGGGGGACTATGAAATCCCAGACCTTTCGCCATACAGGCATTGACCTTGAGGTATGTCAAGATTCTGCTGATCGATGGGTGAACCTTTCTCAAACGTTCTATGCTGAGTCACTTTCTGATTTGGCGATTGACCCAGGTCGACTACGTCAAGATCCCAAGTCCTTGCTTAGCCCAAGTGAAATGGCTGCCTGCCGTGCATCGTTAGGAGCATTGCAGTGGCTGGCGACACAAACGCAAATCCAGATTTGTTCCCGAGTCAACTTGTTGCTGACGGAGTTGACTGTGGAGAAGAACCTTCAGGTAGCTCGAGAAGTACAAGAACTCATCAAGGAGACAAGACAATCTCCGGTGGAATTGAAGCTATGGCATCTACCTGAGGTATCCCATTGGCAAGATTGCTGCATCATCACTTTGGCAGATCAAGCCCATGGAAACAGACCCCAAGATGGATCTACTGGCGGCTACATCACTATGATTGGTGGACCTCAACATGCTAAAGGTCAAGCAGGACGTCTCAACATTCTTTCTTGGAGGTCTTGGAAGTTAAAGAGAAAAGCCATCTCAACAAACGATGGCGAGATCCAATCGATGGTGGAAGGAGAAGATGCCAACTTTCGAACTCGCTTCCTTTGGTGTCAGCTCAACGGCTGTCTTTGTGATGGTGACCTTCTACAAGATGCTAATAGGATGGTTGGCTACCTGACTGGCATCGTGGCTACAGATAGCCGTGGAGGATTTGATGCCATCAACAAAAATGAAGGACCTTTGCTCGGTCTTTCAAATGTGAGATCGGCACTTCAAGGATTCCAACTTCGAGAGCAGTTGGAGCAGTCAAAGGGATCACTGATTTGGGTTTCCGGTAACTGGAATCTGGCAGATGCTTTGACGAAGAAAAGCAAGTCAGCAAGATTGGGCCTTTTGCAGTACTTCCGAAATGGAGTTTGGAAACTGACCTATGATCCATCTTTCATCCAGTCTGAGAAGAAATCCAAACAAAAGGGACAGAGTGCAGTGACTCAAATGCGTCAGCTGCAATCTCTCATTCCAAAGTACAGTTGGTTTGATGAGACCTTTTTGCACAACGACTGGTGATGATCCAAGAAGAATTTTGGGTTAGTGCAATGACGGATTTTAACCCATTGGATCATCACATGTTTCTTTCAGTGACTTTTCCATGTCACCGCTATCCTTTCGATTCAGGCCTTGAGCCCGGCTCGTATCCTGTCAAAACAGGCGTGACTGCTAGCGCCATAGGTTGGTTGCCCAACGGCTGGGCATAGCTGCTGTGGTTTCTTTGGTGACTTCAGTGGTTGGTTGGAAACCCTTGGTCCCTGTTTTAGCTATCGCACCCTTCTCACATTTTCAGTTTCCCGGATTGGTGTTTGCACTCGGAAACTTCTTTCCACTATCCTTGGTTGTTGGATCCATGTGTTGCTGTTCCGTCGTGTGTTTTTCGCTGTTATTGAACAACTGTTCAAAGAAGGTTTAGATCATGAGATGGATGTCACATTTTGTTTGAGTCGTCGTGCACGGTGTGAACTTCAGTTGCTAGCCACATTTGGCCCATTAGCACAGTCGGATCTTCGCACTCGTTATTCAGATAAGATTTACTGCACAGACGCCAGCCCCTTCGGGGGCGCTGTAGTTGCAGCACATATAGGAAGCACGGCATCCAGTGAACTTTGGAGGCACTCCGAACAGAAGGGTTTCTACACTAGATTGCAGTCACCAGCTAGTGAGATCCTCCTCGAAAAAGGGTTTCCTTCAGAAGCTGCTGAAACTTTTACTCCCCCTCAAGTCAATGCTTTTCCCATTGTTGATAGCATCCCAGCACCTATGGTTGAAGGCATCCTTTATGATTGCATTGAGATTTCCAGGGGAACAGGTAATTGGAGTTCAGCCCATGAGAGTAGGGGTCTTAGGGTGCACCCAGGGATTGAGAATTCGGGTCAGCTTCTTAGAGTAGCGGACTTGAGCAATGATGCAGTGGTGCACGAGCTGGTCTCACTGGCCCTTCGGCGAGTCATCTCTGACTGGCATGCGGGTGTCCCTTGCCTTTCATTCGGTGTGTTGCGTCGACCCCAAGTTAGATCCATGCAGTGCCCCGCTGGGTTCGATCCATCAGACCCTTTTACTCAGCATCATAATCAGTTGGCACGTCGCACTGCTTTCATCATGATCATCGCTCTTTTGTCAGGTTTGTGGATTTCTGTCGAGCAGCCGGGAGCTTCTCGCATGTTTCATTTACATTGCTATCGAGTGTTGGTGATGCTTGGCTGTGTGATCAGCCGTTTCGCATTTTGCAATTTCGGCAGTGCCTTCAATAAACCTTCAAAGTGGCTGCATAATAAACCTTGGCTTTTAGACCTTGAGGGATCATGTCAGTGTCCATATCAGGGAGATCATTTTGTTGTTCAGGGCAACTTCACTCGTGAGAACATCATAACTTTTAAACAGAGATGTAGACCTTCCTGCAGTGCCGTTTATGGCAAAGAACCTTTTGTAGGCCAGGCTGTTTCCAGTTTCTCTGCAGCTTACCCTTACAAACTAGTTCATCAAATGGCGAGTGGCCTTATCAAAGCCAAACAGGGAGTTGTTTCTAAGATACCTCATGAGAAGCAAATTGATAGTTTCCGAGAAGTTGGCATGTTTTGCAATGAACCTCCCATCAGCATTCCCACTGATCCTGTTTATCCTCAACGGCCTGGTCACGAGGACCCCCAGTGGATTCTCGAGCTATGTGATTGCCTTGTGTTTAAGGAATTGTTCAGGTATAGGTTTAAGCGTCCCGGTCATATAAACGTGAATGAGGCTAGGACATATAAAAGCCTGATAAAAACAGTTGCAAAAGGGGAACCAGACACAAGATTTCTTGCCATTTTAGATAGCAGAGTGACAATCGGAGCTGCATCCAAGAGACGCTCCAGTTCCAGTGCCATCAGCAACATTTTGCGTGGATCCATCGCTTATTGTGTTGGGGGCAACATCTATCCTGGACTTTTGCATGGGCCTTCAGACAATAACCCTGCTGATGCGCCTTCGAGGAATCGGTGACGTCCCAGCACCCATTCGTGCTTTTCCTGCTTGGCTGATCGAGCTACAAGCGGGCAAGTACCACAAGTTTGACTGTGTGGTTCAATCGAGCCAGTTTTCGTTGAACGCTGCACGTTGGCTGAGATTTCTTCTGATGTTGGCTGGCGATATAGAGCCGAACCCAGGTCCTTCACGGCAACGAGTTGAACGTGGTCCCTTGGATCTTAGTGTTGGCTTTGTTCCAGCCACCACGGATAGAATGCGGCGATGCTTCAACGCTTTTCGTGATTGGTTGACTTCGCAGGGTCTAGCTTGGGATCATGTAGCTTCTGATGTGCAAGCGATCGGTTGGGCTTTGCGGGCCTATGGACTTCACTGCTTCGAGACGGGGCTACCACGCTATATGTACGTGTACTCCATCACTGCAGTTCAGGAGTTTGTTCCAGCTTCCAGGCCTTTTCTTTCAGTGGCTTGGCAAATCGACAAGAAGTGGCAGATTCACGAACCTGGAGAATGTAGGTCGGTGCTGCCAGCAGTCATTGTTCGGGCTGCTGCCTGCATCGGTTGCCTTTGGGGGTGGATGAATTGGACGGCACTTTTCTTGTTGGGCTTTGCTGCAATGCTTCATCCGGCCGAGATGATATCTTTGGTCCGACGGGACCTTATACTGCCTTCTGACGTATTTCACGATACGAGCAGCCTTTTTGTTAAAGTGCGAGATCCAAAGACTGCCAGGTTCGCCCGTCGTCAACACGGGCGGATTGACGACGAGTCTATCATCAACTTTGTTGCAGCAGTCTATGAGGGTCTTCCTTTGGATGCTAGATTGTATCCAGCATCAATGGCTACTTTTCGGAAGCAGTGGAACGCTGTGATGGCTGCTCTAGGGGTCCCCCATTCACAGCAGCTAAATGGTGCGACTCCTGGTGTTCTTCGTGGGTCTGGTGCGACCTATCTCTACAGCAGTTCTGAGGATATCAACTGGGTTGCCTGGAGGGGCAGATGGAGTAGGGTTAAAACGCTCGAGTATTACCTCCAAGAAGTTGGGGCCCAGATGTTGATTCATTCTCTACCGGCTTCTGCGAAGTCGAGGATTGAAGTTTTCTCCAATGCGTCTACGGCTGTCATTTTTCATTTTAGCTTGCGGCGCAGCAAGTGAGGAGTGGAAGTTCAGATAGCTTTTGACCTTTCTACAACAGAGCATTGGAGCATCAACAACTCTTCATCGTCTTGATTGGTGGTGGATGATTTTTGGCCTACCAAAATGGTAGTGCCTCAGACAGCCGGGAACCTTCATACACGCGGGTGAAAAGAGGTGGGATATATATATATTTATATTGCAAACCAAACCGATATATTTTCCTCGTTTTCATCCGAGGCTGGACGTTTTGCATTTCATAGCAACGGCGACCTGTTTTTGAGGCTGAAACGCTGTGACATGTTGTGACTCCATGTGACTCCTGACTCCGGCCGACGCGTAAATCTCGTGACATGGTCAAAGTGGAAAAACAACTCATTATGACTAGAAGATGACAATGATGACAAGGATGACATGAGATATTTGAAGAAGTGCAACGCACAGAAGAAAAATGAGTTCTCATGTTCCTAAGACTTTGCCTTGAGGCCACAATCACCACGAATTGTTTTCCCAACGGCAAAAGCAAGACCAGGCCAAGGTTGTGTTGGATCATGCAGACAAGCAAGTGAAGAATCGCAAATGCTGAGCGATACTCTCATCCAGCAGTATTCTTCGTTTGTGAGTTTCATATCGTTTCAGATTTCATTTGCAACATTCGTCTGTCGAAGGTGACGCTGCGGACTTGGCTCCTTCCTCAATTTGGACTGAGATCGGATCCCGGTGTTGTTCCAGCGTGCCCAGGTCTCTAGTCGATCAGGTCAGCCACTCCGCAACTGCAGCTGGGACAAAATTTGCAGGGTGTTTGTTTCTCGCTCGCTGTCGCCTCTTGTGTCATTTGGGTAATTGATTGCTCTTCAAGGTCATTCCCCAGGCATTGGGAGAAGGCGTGTCGTGGCATGTACTATGGAGGATTGTGCAGTCAGTGCAGTCAGTGCAGTCAGTGCAGTCAGTGCAGTCACCCCTGTCGCAAAAACCGTTCAACGGCGTGGCGTCGCAGGGAAGTGAGCTTCACGACCTCACAGAGTGACGCACCAAGTCGCACCTGTCAACAGTTGACAGCAGTCAACTCATCAACTCATCACCGGTTCAACAACAGAAAACATGAAAGAAGTCAGAAAGTCAGAATTGACTTGATGAATTGTCATGAATTGAAACTTAAAGCAACAAAGCAACACAGGAACTTTTCTCCAGTAATCCGTGTCGACACGGCGTTCAGTGATGCCTCAGGGGACACCTTCCAGTTCATCCCGGGAAAGTCTGAAGGAGCTGGCCGACTGCACCTTGGAGCACTTGCCCAAATTTGGTTCAGTTGGATATTCAATTTCGTCATTGGAACCATTCGATGAGTTGCAACACTTGCACTAATTTCATCCATTGCTTCAATTGGATCAATCTTGTCCATTGCAACAGTTTGATGATAAGCCTCAGTTGTACTACCTGCGTCAAATGCATAATCACGAAAGCTGGATTTTTGCAGCTGGAGTTTCCTTTGCTTTAAAGCAAAATATGTATTGGGATGGGTTCTGTGCCTTTTTGCCTGATATATCAGGCCGTTGGGGG
>DF243113.1:0-11232 GCA_000507305.1 Breviolum minutum Mf 1.05b.01 | reverse complement strand
CTCATTCTCCTCATCATCCTCCCCATCCTCATCATCATCCTCCTGCTCATTCTCCTCATCATCCTCCCCATCCGCATCATCCTCCTCCTTATTCTCCGCATCATCCTCACCATCCTGGGCTTCTTGAGGTACTCCCTTTACTTTTCCCAGCTTTCGTTCACCCCGCTGCACTCAAGTTTGCCTCAACACTTGAGCCATTGCACCAGTTGCATCACTTGCATTGATTGCATGAATTGTGTGAATTGCATTAGTTGCATCGATTGAACCATTGCATCACTTTCGGCAATTGCACCACTTGTTTTGATTGCATCGTCAATTGCATTATTTTTGCATCAACTGCATCAATGTCATGACCTGCATTTGCGTCGATGCAATCGCATCGCTTAAAGCATTGCACCGGTTTCATTAATTTGCATTAAGTCCATCACTTATATCGCTATATCAGGTTTAATTGCATCACTGCACCTGCAGCATTCTTCTTGCAGGTATTTTAGCCCTCCTCGAGAAAGATGTCATGGAGGAGTTCCACCCATGGTCTGTTTGAAGATGGGACGATGTGAAAGCAATGCACTATTTTGTTTTTTGAAAGAGTAATTTTGTGAGAGATGTCTTAATTATGTTTTAGAGATGTCTTATGGAAATCATAGGAGTACTCGTTTCATCAGTCCGGTCTCACGGCAGACTTCGCAGATTCAGGAACCATCAGCTCAGCCAAGAGGTTTAGGTCCACGAGCCCGGGTGCCGTTCTCAGACATAGCAGACGTGCAAGATGTTTTGACTTTTTGACATTGTTCTTGAAAGAAAGGAACAGTTTGAATACTTGACAATATTCAAATGCTGAAAACTTGTCTCTCATCTTAACACATATATGTACCAAGGTACCCATTGTGGCATAGTGGTCATATTGATACATATTGCAGATATATTGCAGATATATTGCGTATCTTACACATGTACAACTTATCAATCTTTAGCACATTGCATAGTTTTTATGTTGGCACAATGTGTTACACAAGTGATATCTTCACTAGATTTGAGAGCACCCCACATCGCTGAGGCATCACTGACCGCAGCCCTGGACCTCAAACTTACAGGCCGTCATCCAAGTCGTGACACGAAACGGGGCTTTTTCGGAGAGAATTCTTTGTTGTTCAAAAACATGAGAGAGTAAAACTCTTCCACATGATTTGGACGATAAAATCGCTTGGCTCAAAACGTGGCAAAATCTGTCAAACGCGGTTTTTTTCCGATTCTTTTGGAAGCCTTCCACGTTTTTTTCCACCGAAGATTTTCCGGAGCCAAATGTTGGCATTCCGTGGAACACAAATGCGTGGCTCCCGGGCGTCCCGGTGCATCGTGGTCTTCACCGTCCTGGGCTTCTCCAGCGCCTTTGTGGGAGCTCCCACGGGCCACGCCCGAGATGTATCATGGTTATATATATATATGGATTATATATGGATTATCATGGTACATGATGGAACTTTCATATGTTATCATGAATTCAACGTTGGAAAACCGTTTTTTTCATTCAACATGAGATTTTTTGTCCAAAAAAGTTCAAACCCGACAGCTTCACAATCTTTCATGGTATCGTGATGGAGTCGGCTTCATTTTTGTCCTGTTTGCCCTGTTTGTCCTTTCTTTCGCCTCTCCTTTCCGAATTCCTTCTCGTTTCGTTCAGCGTCAGACACCTTCTTGCGTCAGACACCTTGCATGGTGTGCAGCAGGGTTGTGTACTGGGCTTCAGGCTGAATCCAGAGTGAAAGCTTCTGCTAGGACCTAGGAGGGTTCTTGACATCGTCTCTCTGAAGCAATGTTAAAGGTTGTTTTGCACCATGTATTATATAATTAAATAAATTATATAGCCTTGTCACGTCTTGAGTCACATCTTCCTACTCCCGAGGTCAAGTGGCTTTCCTGGCTGCCCTTGCTGGCATCTCAACCGGCATTGGCTGAGGAGACGTCTTCGCAGTCGTTGGAAGATATGCTGATGGATCTCATCAACAAAGCGACCGGCGGTTCCCTGGGTACAGGCGATGGCTCTGAGGGTTCAACGCCATCTTTGCTTTTCCTGGGCATTGGACCTTTGTTTTGAAGTTTCGAAAGTGATTTATGTGATTTTCATTTTTTCAATTCATTCAACACATGATTGCAAACCTGTCGAAGCTCAATTTTCCTCTGGAGTACACACATTTTATCAATGTGTAGTGTGTATCACCGATGGCTTTTGTGGATTGTTGTTTTGATCATGTTTGTCTCTTCATATCTTTTCAACTGTTTTGCTCCTGACATCCTGCATATCCTACTTTCTGATTATTGGACGTTGTTTCCACATCATACTTTGGGCCTTTTTTCCTGCAGATTTTTGAGGCTGCAACATGCTCAGTCAACCCCCAAGAGATTGAAAAACTGGAGATCAAGTCAAGAGTCGGATTGTTTTGAATCTGTTTGAATAAATTTTTATCATTCATGGTTTGGCTGTAGCTACTTACAGCTACTTTGGTTAGTTTGTTTTGTGAGCCGAGGTGCTTTCCTGCTCTATGGCGTCTTCGCCGTGTTGAAGTTTGTCCTGGCTGCAGTGGGTGGTCTCTTTGTGGTTCGTGAAATCGATCAGCAGTTTGGCAAGGAAGGCCGCAAGACCTCGAAGCTTGTGGAGAAGGCGGCGGCACAGATTTGATGGATTTTGATAGTAGGCGATATACTACAAGTTGTTACAAGATGATACTGAGTATCTCTTAGACTCTTGATATCTGGATTTAGATGATCGTCCAGCACTATGTTTGTACTGGGGCGGACACCCTGGGATAGAGTCTAGAGAGAGTTCCGGTCCTGTGCGTGCAGAACTTGTGATCTAAACTCCAAACATCATAGCAAATTTCACTTTAGAATTTTGACCTTGACTTCAGATGTATCGAGTACATCACTTGTATTCACTTGTGTCGAGTCATATCCGAAGCTCATATGGAAAGCCGGCTCTGCAAGGCTTTGAAGCGTTTTGCAGGTGAACCAGCTGATCTTTTGGAGGAGAGACGCCTGAAGGTGGTGCGTCTGAATGACGAGGTCACTGCCTTCCAGGCGTGGACAATCATTACCTGAGACAATCTGACAGTCTGACAATCTAAGCATTGGACGTTTCTGCAAAAATCTGATCTTTTGGAGGAGATTTCTAAAAGTCAAAATTCTTGTCTTCGGGAGGCCTCGCTGGCGGAGCAGGTGAGCGGTCCGAGTGCGGGCGCCAAGCTGCGGGATTCGGCGCGGCGCCGGCGCTTCGCCGTTCTGTGGCAACGCATCCTGGACGACGTGGTGATGAGCGACAGCGAACGTGAGAAGGTCCAAGAAGCTGTTCAAAAATATCTGAAAGAAGAACGAGAACGACAAGAAGATTTCAAAACAGCACGCTCTGAATGGTTATCTTCCTTATTTGACAATTCTTTTTTGGGTACAATGTCCAATCGATATCGTGTCACAGGAAGCTTGGACAAGAAGATTCGACTGCAAGAGGAGTTGATCTCAAACATCCGAAAAGCTTTGCCAGATGAAAAGAAATTTTCCAATGTCAAAAAGGTCCTTGGAGAAGTTGATATTTCTTGGTTGACGGATCAAGATGGACATCCCGATGCAATTGAAGCTCCGAAGACGGTTTATGTTCTAAGTTTCGATGGAGATCCAACGGCCGCGGGTGTCAGCCTTTTGCAGCAGGAGTTTACCATTCCGAGAATGGTCCAGAGTCAGTGAAGAGTGTGTTTTGTTTTTGTTTTTTCACAACTAAATCCTCTTTTCCTAAGAGCACCTTTGTTTATCCCCTGACTTTTCTCTCCACTATTCCAAGTCCTCACTGTTTTGGCAGAACTTGGACTTTCATGATGTGAGAAGTATTGAAACTGTGGTGCTTGCATGCAGTAATCTTATGTGAAGCTCCAAGAAAGTAATCCCATTTTGTGTCCGTGCAACAGTGCAGTGGTGAACAATCATTCGTAGTTTGTGGAGATGGTGTGAATGCTGTCCGGCTCAAAAGAACTGCCCTTTCTGTTTCTGCACGGTTTTGCGCCAGGAAGTCACCGCGATCTTAGAGTCATCAACACCTCCAGAGGAGGTCATCCTGAAACTCAAGAGCCCAGGAGGCGTGACGGCAGTGGCAAAAATACACGGGTGGGAGGAAAAATCTTTGGAGTGTTGGGAAGCCCTTTTGACTCAAGAAATGATGTCATTAGATGTCATGAGATGTCGTGAGATACAAAAATTTGAAAAGTTTTCGAAGGTTGAAGGTCTGAGGATTGGAGGATTGGAGGTTTGTCACTTGGCGCAGGCACAGTGACGGGCTACGGCTTGGCTGCAGCGCAGCTCTTGCGCTTCAGGCGAGCAGAGCCGACATTTTTAAAATAAATCCATTTGTAATATTTTGTAATTGACTCGTCTATGAGTAGTTGAAATTTGAAGTTACATAATTGTTTCAACTTTCAACGATTCACAGAATTCACTTGACTGTGTGACAATGTAGAATGTAGAAGAAACTTTTTTGACTAGAATGTCTGACCAGACTCTGTGTCCTCCTGGTAGGCAGCATGGTGTTCGTCTTGTAGTGTGCGTGGACGAGTTGGCAGCCAGTGGAGGTTATATGATGGCCTGCTGCGGTCATAAGATTCTCATCTCCCCTTTCGCAGCAGTGGGATCTATTGGCGTGACACTTGCTGTAAGATCTGTTTTTTTTTTGATGTGTTTTTTCCCCTGCACTTTTTCGGAATCCAACCTTCTTTGCATTTGCATCTTTGGGTTGGAACAGACTAGTAGACTCAGTAGACTAAAGTAGATGAAATAGATCTGAATGTAAGTACAAAGACTGGATACTGAACGGGTCCACCGCGTCCAACGTGGTCCAACCGTTTTCAAGTTTTGACGGTGAAAAACGGCTGAAACACTGTGAAACGCTGAAAAGAGCTCGTGTTAAAGTGCTGTGAAACGCTTCCGGGTTCACTGCCGCGTGTGCTGTTACTGCTGTCCGAAGATGAGGATCAGTGGTGTGCCGAATGCTGTGGAGCGCCTGGACCGAGAAGGTCTGAAGGTCATCCAGACGACAGCTGGGAAATGGAAGCGAACCATTGATCCCTTCCAAGCACCTACACCAGAAGCCTTGGCCAAAGCCGAAGAGGACAGTGCCGAAGCCTTCTTGAATCACAATACATCATAATATCATATACAGTATATTACATTTCACATGAACATACACGAACAACAGCCGGAATCCATGTATTTCGGATGTCGGATGTCTTGTATTTGTTTCTTTCAGACTGTGCAAAGACACCATTTTTTAATTCACCGAGCCGTTGTTTGCCATTTTTACCCTGGTTTCGCTCGAAGCCGGTTGCATTTCAAACTTCCAGGACGTGAACCGAATCTACCGACAGTTCTCTGGCTTCGTCAAGCAGAACCGTCCAAACATTGACATCGAGGACGAAGACGAAAGTCTTTCGTTCTTTCCATGCTGTGAAATCTGCACATGGAGACATGGAGACATGGTCTTACGGTCTTACTCAACTTTTTATGGTTCGGTTGCACTTGGAAATCGTCATTTGGGAGAAGTAACTTGGAAAATCCTCCGGCAAAAGCACCCCAAGAGGTAATGTGCAAAGTGCATCCTCCTTGTGGCCAACTTGTACATCTCTTTTGTACATCTCACCAAGTGCAGGCAATGGGCACAGTTTAGGCATGTTTAGGCCATGGTGAATCACCACAATCACCTTTCATGTCAGGGAAAAACATGGAAAAAATGGGAAAGAAACACAAGACACTTCAAGACACTTCTGAAAATATGTGAAAAAATACCTCAGACTCCACACTGTGAGTTCACATTCTGTCGTGCTTCAACTCATCATTTCACTTTTTGACATCGAGAAATGACAAGTCTTCGGAGACTTCCGCACAGATTGCTGATTATACCCGCTTTCCATCCTTCGGCTTTGCGAGAACAAACGGCCTGCTTCTTGGGTGTTTTTTTACCAGTTGCATGCATGACTGATATTCAGCCCTAATATGACTATACAACTATGTAAGTGCAATTTTGCATGTTGTTTTGCATTTTGAGAGGACGTCGCGACGGGAGAAGTGTGGTTTGGTGCTGATGCTCTGGCGAAAGGTTTGGTGGATGAACTTCAAACTTCTTCAGAGTACATCATGCAGCAGATCCGCAACGGTCACGAAGTGCTGGAGGTGACGTACAAAAAGTCGGCCGGAGGAGGTTTGGCAGGTGCTTTCGGAGCTGCTTTAGAGGGCCAACAACTTCAACAACGTTTGGAAGCACTGACGGCCTTGAAGTCTCTGGTGCTCGGTTCCAACGGCAGCAATGCGGTGACGGACCTCGTGAAGGCCACCGGGCTCGCGTCCAGCGCGTCCGGCGCGTCCGGCGCGTCCGGTGCGTCCTTGGCCGTGCTGCAAGCGTTGGAGGCGGTTGTGGAGTCGGAGTCGTGGCCCAAAGGTTTGGCCCAGCCCCGTGTTGAGGCTCGGTGGAATGAACCTCAGGCCAGACTCACACGAGATTTGCCCGAGGTCTGATTAGCAGTGCCAAGTCAAGATCTCCGTGACTATCTAGATGAATATAAACAGATATGAGATTTAGTCTGACCGTCTGACATAATGCAGTGGCACCAGTCAACACATTGCGGATGCCATCAGTCATCATCTTTGATCAGATGATTCAATGATACAATTAACTTCCCTTCTTAACCAAAGCAACAATTTACACTATTTGGACTCAGACCACACACCCATTCGATTCATTAGATCTTGTTACTTGTTAGATCTTGTTTTATCTCATGCAGCATCCACATTAGACAATTTTTCGCACGAGTTTGTTTAAGTTGTGAGGTATTTAAGATTTGGACAAAAAATTGGAAGAATCATACTTAAGATTAGGTTCATACTTTCACGGTTCATGGACTTTCCGTGAAAATCCTTGAATTTCGGAGCTTTTCTGCGGCAAACGATGCACTGGCATATCACCTGCATCACCTGCGTCGCACTGGTGCTCCACTTTTCACTCACGGCCCCCACCGACTCTGAGATGCGAAGACCGGAGTTCTCAACGAAGAAAATATCCAAGACATCAGACATCCAGAAGTTTGAGCGTTTGGCCGTGATTTCTTTTGAGTTTGATTCAATTGTTTTAACCGATTTGATTTTGATCTTGATTTTTGAAATGATTTCAAAAGGATTTTAATTCTATCGTGTACATCAGTGATACATCAACGCATGGTGGTGCATCCGAAAGAATCAATATTTCTGGAATGACAAGAACATCGAAGATGAACATCAGAATCAGCAATCACAGGAGATTCTGACCAGTTTCAAATGTCGGATCCAACCTCAGACCTGTTGATTTTGTTGACTTTGCTAGGCCCAGCATTGCATTCTCCTCATCATTCCGGAGGAGCTCCAATCAGGTCTGAGAGCACCAAAGTCCGCTCCACCCAGAGGATAGGAAAGACAAACACACAGAAATCAAAGAAATCAGTGAAGTCGTCTGAAATAGATTGCACAAATATGATAAGATCATCATGACTTATGATCAAAATACTCTGTATTTCGGTTGTATTCATAGGTGTCAGGAGAATCCGTGAGACAAAATTCCCAGTGCGTGCGATGGCAAATTATAATTGTTGGTGCGTTTTTTTTTCTTGTTCGGTCAAGCCAGTGAGTGGTTTTGAGCCACTCAAGCTTCGAGCTGTTTGAGCTTGAGCTCGACCTGCATGACGTGCATGTGCCAGATTCCGAGTGCTGCCGAGCTGCAGAAAAGAGAAGATCTCAGCCTTTTCCGAGCATTGAAGTCATGAAGACATCCACAGCCATCCACCTTCATTGTGACATTCTTTTTTCACTCAACCACTTTCACCACTTTCACCACTTTCCATTTTCGCCTGGGCTCGAAGCTGCATTCGGCCAGAGTGTACCAAAGGACTTGGGTTTAAAATGTGTCGTGACGAAACATTTCAACATTTCTCCGGATTTCTTCGATTTTCTTCTCGTTTTTTTTCTCCAATAAGTTGGGTGACCGCAGGAGAGTTCTTCAGGCATGGGTGGCAAGGCCAAGCCGACCAAACATACGGCCAAGGAGCTGGCACAGAAGGACTGAGAAAATGGTTTGCCAAAAAAAGGGTGAAAGAATTTGCAAAAACGCCGAGAACGGTTGGAACCCAACGATTGGTGGCAGGTGGGTGGTTTTTGGTACCGGTACCAATGTGTTTGCACATTGTGACACATGTGTGACATGTCGGGAGGTTTTTGTCTAGTTTTGGGAGCCTGCAGGAGAAGGATGCCACGGTGAATCGGGGTGGCGGCTCCCAAGGTCAGAAGGTGCGCACAGCGAGCCATGCTTTTCAGATAACTCGATCTTCACGTCCGATTTGAACGCAACGTCACAAGAATTTCATTGAACATTTTTATACCAATTTGATAATTTGATAATAATATACTCATACAACGATGTCATCATAACATTCCGATAGAGCCCAAGGAAATTTTGTTGAGAAACTTCCGAATTACGCAGTGCAAAATGACCACAAAAAGGAGAGAACAGGAAAGACAAGTAAAGAAAAGAACAGATCAGAAAAGGAAAGATCACACTATATACGTTGCAAGGCATAGTCCGCCGCTGGCTCGCCTGTGTAGTACTGGTATATTATGTTTCTATGAGGGCATGGCTTTAATGATGTTTGTGTCAGCTTGAGAGGACCGAGCCGGTGGTTCTGTTGGGCATTCCAAGTACAAGTGCAACGTTTGCATGCAATCTGCGCCGGATCCGAAACTTGGACCGGTTTTTCTGCATCCATTCTGTCATTACATGTGAAGTGCCACCTCGACTCAGGAAGTCCATGCAGATGCATTTCGAGTCAAAGCACCCAAAAGAGGACGGGTTTTTGAACGCAAAGCGCCTGTCGTGGATGTTGAACGCCAAAAATGGACCTGGAAGATCTCGTCCAGGACTTTAGCATCGAGAAATGCACCGATCTCCACGCATCCGCCGGCGGCGTGACAACCCAAGGCGTTGCTGTGAGAGGTGCCAATAGAGGACGTCGTGACGTCGTGACGTCGTACCTCTCCGTGTTGCAGTGGCTTGGGAGGTGTCGGAATCAGTGTTTACATGACGTCATGTGAGCAACTCATGTCACTTGTATTCACTTGTTACAAATGCTTGACTATTCAAAAGACTATTCAAAACTATTACAAATGGTTAAATGCTTTGCACTTTTGCAGGTGGAATCAAAAAACATCACAACTGAGAGCGGCCAAGCGATGCCATCCGTTCAAAAGCTTTCGCTTGGAGTCATCGTTGTCATCACCTGGTCACGGGTTTAACGTACAAATACAGCCAACTACAGGCAAATTTATTGCGTTGCCAGCTTTGTATCTCTTTGGCGCCAAGCCTTTGTCACAATTCCTTGAGATGGAATGATGTTACTGAATCTTTTCTCTTTCATCATTTTTATCTTTCCGATTTTTCCTGTCATTTGTTGAGCTCGTAGTCCATTCATAGCTGTCATGACCAAGTTTTCATTTGTGTTGTATGAAAGCGAAGCCGAGAGCCAAGTGGCATTGCTCAGTTTCACATTTGCCCCATAAGCCCTGTCCAACAGCCAATGCGGCCAAACACCGAGATTTCATGTTCTCTTTGGGAATCCCAAAGAGGGACTTTTGAAATCTTTGCCAAAGTTGTGTTTCTTGATTCAGGTATCATTCAGAATGTTGAAAATGATTAAACTCTGCTAGATCGATTTGTAAATTCTTTGCATTTCTTGTATCCGCAAGCAAGTTGTCGCAAGCTTGTTTCATCTCTGTTGAATATTTACATTTTATGAGGCTTGGCCACATTGTGTGCAGGCTTTCGGAAGTTGTAGCAACTTGTACAGTTAGTAGCCGTCTTATGCCAAACGCATAAGACTTAGGAAAAAACATGATCGAACATGGAACCCATTTCTATCGGGAATGTCGGAATGTCGTTGACGTCGTTGGCCCGTGAAAAGAAAAGCCACCCTTCCATGGATCTGGCACGGACGAGGCTCAGAGTGTGTCTTTCAGATATCACATTTACACATCATTTACACATCATTTGCCATTTGCCTTGTTTGATTCACATCTTATCCATATCCAAAGAACATGTGGTGTGACTTCGTAACTTGTTTGACGCATCAGTGAAAGCTCAAGGGATCCAGGGCAACATAGATGCAGAAGAGCTCTTCAGATGAGTCTCTTTGAAGCTACAAAGTGATATCTGATATCAGTCATATGTGGTATCTTGATGTTTCTCATATATTTACATAGACTTAGATGACATTACATTTATTTATAAAGGTGTATACTGTATACATTATACCAGTTATACTTGATGTTTTATGTTTCATCTTTAATGATGTGATTGGCAATCTTGTACATCTTGCATAATCTTAGTAAAACATCTTAATCACATCGACCTCGTTGTCCAAGTCAGTGCTCGAAGCATCTGAATCAAATGAATCAGCTTCATGCTAAATGCTATATTTCCTATTGATAGAATGGTACATTCATGATACATTAGACTTGGTCATCTTTCATTTTTCTTGCCATGGCTGGGTGAAATGGAGTGACTTCAGGAGTCCTTCTAGGTGCTTGCTAAATCTCAGCAGAATTCCGACTTTGAGCCCTTTGGTAGTTAGTCCTTGTAGGGCCTGTAAGATCCTGTAAGGATGTGTGGATCTCACCATGGCTTTGGCCAGTTTTGAGCTTGACAAGTGACGCCATTTTGTTTGCGCATTGCGCCAGCAAGTTTGGCGGAGTTTTCTGTCTTGCACCTTTCTTTTCAAAGTCAGATGATCAGAAAGTCAGAGATGAGGATGCCATGTGATTTCTTGTGATCTCTTTGTGTCTTCATGTCTTATGCATCTCCTTTGCTTCTTTTTGCTTTTTTTTGCTTCTTTTTGCTTCTTATGTTCAAGGACTTATGCTATGCCCTCAAGATGCACTGCAGGCCGCCAGAATCCAAGAAGCCCAGAACACGTTTTGGAACACATAAATTTTAGCACCAACCTTTTACTAAGGAACAAATTTCCGAAGGTTTTGAAAACGTCAAATTTCTGAGTTTTGAAAACCTGAGGCCATGGAGCCCTTGGTGAAAACCAAATTCAGTGGCGAGGCGGGTGAGTAAATCCACATGTGAAAAGCAATGGAGCAAAGAAATAGCACATATGTTGAATCCGAAATGGTGTGAAA
>DF243112.1:0-44289 GCA_000507305.1 Breviolum minutum Mf 1.05b.01 | reverse complement strand
TAGTCGAGCAGTCGGACGTGCGGTGGGTGGGGCATGCCGCTATGGGCTGCGCTACCAAGGCACCAGACATAGGTTTATATAATATTTGCATGTGCATATACTACGCGTAAAGACGTTCGTAGTATAATATACTACGCGTAAAGACGTTCGTAGAATATTATATGTATGTAGCATATATACATACGTGTCCATACGTTTCTTTCGTCTATCTCTTCTTCAACTCACTCATCGATCTATCTCATTCGATCAGTTTACGGTCGAATTTCTTCTTCTATCCTTCCACGGTGGGATCTTTTCTTCCATCGTTGCAGAGAAAGAGGACAAGTGAAAAGATGAGTGCAAAGAACGGAGATATAGTCGAGCAGTCGGACGTGCGGTGGGTGGGGCATGCCGCTATGGGCTGCGCTACCAAGGCACCAGACATAGGTTTATATAATATTTGCATGTGCATATACTACGCGTAAAGACGTTCGTAGTATAATATACTACGCGTAAAGACGTTCGTAGAATATTATATGTATGTAGCATATATACATACGTGTCCATACGTTTCTTTCGTCTATCTCTTCTTCAACTCACTCATCGATCTATCTCATTCGATCAGTTTACGGTCGAATTTCTTCTTCTATCCTTCCACGGTGGGATCTTTTCTTCCATCGTTGCAGAGAAAGAGGACAAGTGAAAAGATGAGTGCAAAGAACGGAGATATAGTCGAGCAGTCGGACGTGCGGTGGGTGGGGCATGCCGCTATGGGCTGCGCTACCAAGGCACCAGACATAGGTTTATATAATATTTGCATGTGCATATACTACGCGTAAAGACGTTCGTAGTATAATATACTACGCGTAAAGACGTTCGTAGAATATTATATGTATGTAGCATATATACATACGTGTCCATACGTTTCTTTCGTCTATCTCTTCTTCAACTCACTCATCGATCTATCTCATTCGATCAGTTTACGGTCGAATTTCTTCTTCTATCCTTCCACGGTGGGATCTTTTCTTCCATCGTTGCAGAGAAAGAGGACAAGTGAAAAGATGACTGCAAAGAACGGAGATATAGTCGAGCAGTCGGACGTGCGGTGGGTGGGGCATGCCGCTATGGGCTGCGCTACCAAGGCACCAGACATAGGTTTATATAATATTTGCATGTGCATATACTACGCGTAAAGACGTTCGTAGTATAATATACTACGCGTAAAGACGTTCGTAGAATAGTATATGTATGTAGCATATATACATACGTGTCCATACGTTTCTTTCGTCTATCTCTTCTTCAATTGACTCATCGATGTATCTCATTCGATCAGTTTACGGTCGAATTTCTTCTTCTATCCTTCCACGGTGGGATCTTTTCTTCCATCGTTGCAGAGAAAGAGGACAAGTGAAAAGATGAGTGCAAAGAACGGAGATATACCGTCAGGGGCGACAGCTGTCCAAAGGACAACTGTTCTGCACACGACACCTGTAGATGTGCTTTGTTTACGACACCTGTTCCACAGCATGTATCATGTGTCCTCACGCAGGGGTTGCCATGCTTTAACACATGTGTAACTAAAGTGCCTATGATACATGGTTGCCATGTAACTTCATTGCACCAATGCAGCATGTTGCATGGACACCATGGTTTGACGCACTTTGGGCAACATGGTCAGTGCAACTTCTGACTGTTGCCCAATGAACTTGAGCAAAAAATATCCCAACAAGCCTTGTTATTGGGGTCTAAGGGCACGCGGCTATAGGTCAGCTCTTTTTCACATATAGTCTCACCATGTCTTCCGATCTTTTGTGAAACGTTCGTTGTTTTGCATTTTGCATGACCCAAACACAGCGTAAATTTGGTTTTGTGAAAACAAACATGACCACCATCACCACCAGGTTGTAAGTGAAAACAAACATAACCACCACTACTGATATATTACTTGGAATGAGGAGAGACCCTACTTTTAGTATGGTGATGATAAAGAATTTGTTTTGTGAGGAATCTTTGGGGTTTTGGAGAACCAATCCTAGGGATGTGGTACATATTCCCAATTTTCACCATAGTTTTTCCAAACCACTGGGTTCAAATTTGCCAGTAGTAGATGGCTTTCGGTTGGAAAGATTGAATGCGAATGATCTTTATAAAGGACCATTGTTTTTTTCTTCCATTCCAACCATCCCTGCCAAAGCCCGGCGAGAATAGAAGTTGCTCAGAATCTCTCTCATTTCATCCTGCGCGCAGAGCGGGTGACTTTGGAAAGATTAAAACGGGGTTAGAGCACCACAACCTGGTGTATAAAGGTTTTACTCACCATCCAAAATTACGTTCTAGCCTAGCTTTGTGAATTGTGGATGCATAAGTCAAAAAAACTGAACGAGTAAACTACACTAGGAACACCCCTATCTGATTTGATAAGTTGGTAAGAATTATGGCGCCCTTGCAAAATCTTGAGGTGGGCAAAAAATGTGTGTTTTTTCAATGGAAACATGTTTGTGTTTCACGCATGTGCCGCACTCGTGCTTTAAAGCGCGGCATTGTGGCTGGCAAGCTATACTCGGGTTTGTCAAAGGTGACATGGTGCGGTATTACTCACGAGCCATGGTGGATGTTGGATCCGATATAGCTGAAATGGAGCCTGAGCGCCCCTGGAAGTCAACGCGTTGCAAGACTGCATACGTATGTTTTCTGACTGGGGTCGGTGTTTGGGATGTTGTTTGTTGGAGTGCCCACTGTCTACAAGTTTGGGCCTATGCTATAAGTTATAAGTGCTCTTCAAAAGAGGAAGTTGCCATGTCCATGCGGTTTGGTAAAAGCTTACTGCTCAAAAGATATAGAGCGCGTTTTTCCCCAAGGACCTGGCAAGATTTCCTGGAATGAGCAGCAGGTTGATGCTCGATTGCAATGGTTACCTAATGGTAAACTGGTGGTTTGGGTTGGTGGTTTCTGGGATTCTAGGGGTACCCCTAAGTAACAAGGCCTTGCATAGACTTCATACAGAACATCAACCCAAAACACAATTTTTACCTTTAGGCACTGGGGGATAGTGTGCGCAAAAAATTGGATACGTCCAAACAATTCCAAACATGTGCAACCAACAACCCTTCAGCCCACATGCTCAAATTTTTGATGTTTGGACTCAATCAGTTCAACAAAAAACATTCACGCTTGTCGCTTAGGATCAATTGGCCGAGATGTGGCTACGCATGTTCCCGCAGAAAGCCTATGACTTGCTCCGCCAGAAGAAGTTGCCCCCGGGGTCAAGACTTGTTTCTTTAGCTTCGGAGCTTAGCACGCCGTCTTGTAAGGAGTGTTTGGTGTTTGTGTTTAGCTAGCTTTACTAATACATGTCAAATGATAAAGTTTAGTGACTACCGTTTCCAAAATGATTTTATTGAATCATTTGCCCATGGGCATGGTGCAGGAGATCAGTCTGAATTACAATTGGCTGCAGCCTGTATGCAGGCTCCACCCCGACAAGGCATGTTGTTCGCCTTCCAATCATTTCAAGTATTTCAATCTAAGTTTTTTCTTGTCAACCTGCAGCCCAAAAGAAACCCCAAAAACATTGCCATTTCTACGCTAGGTTCCCAGTGGATTTTACATCGCTGATGCACTTTTGGCCCTGGACAAGTTGATGAATTTCTTGTTGTTATTGCCCACAGAGGGCCAAACTAAACAGGATGTTGCCGGTGCAGAATCCAAAAGGATCAAACGTCTTATGGGGTCCCTCCGCCATTTGTTCCGCAATTGTATCTTGGTTTTCCAAGGGTACTTTTAAGTACGAATGTACATGTCAATGATGTTGTTTCATATGTGTGGATTTTGTTGCATGAATTTGTGAAGTTTAGATATTCATGATTCCTTAGATTTAAGGTCCACAGACCAGCACTGATCTTTACGTTGAAGAGCTCAAAACACTCCTTTGCAAATCCCCAACGCGGTCCCGTTCCCGAGAAGATATTGAGGAGGAGACTGTTGTTGTTTTATCACTTTTATCTTGGGGTTTTGGGTAGGGTTATGTTGTACTGTTTTTTCAGGGTTGTGAGGTGTTTATTTTCATAGCACACATGTTTTTAACGTATGTATACTGTATACGGAACTCGGATTTTACGCTATTATATGATATGTTGTTGTATGTTTCCTTCACATATCACATACATATATATCATATGTTCTTAAATTCCAGGAGAAAACAGAAGAACTGGAACCGGAACCTTTGGCAGATCAAGAGTCTGATGGTGAACCCGCCGGAACCGTTGATGGAGGTGATATCACTTCCGGTGACACTGAACATGATGGGTCTGAGTCCGAAAAGTCCGAAGCCGGCTCAGGTGAAGCTAGGTCTGTTGATCCTTTTGGTGGCATTGACCCAAACGATCCAGCTACTTGGCCGGACAATCAGTTGGGGGCCCCTGCTTGGATGCTTCCTACGCTCCCGCCTTCTCCTCCCGAAGACCTGGAACCTCCCCAGCCCATGGATTCTACATCACCTCAAACACATGAAGAGAAGATGAAAATGTTTTGGAACCGATTTGTTGTACCATGGCCTCCCCCTAACCAACCTGAGGAAGAGCCCATGGAGAGTTATGATGGTTCTGATTCCGACAGTGATTCGATTTCCCCTCCCAATGGTGATGATGGTGGCCCACATGGGAATCCTCAAGAATCTATGGTTGATTCCCCATCTGATCATGTAGACTCTGAGACCCTGAACCTGTCTGATGCTGGGGACATAGAAAGTGCCCTTGGGTCACCGCCGCCTGCCCCAGAGTCAGATGAAGATTCTGATATGGCGAGCGAGTCCAAGTTTGCAGAAGCTATGGCATTGGGGCATGAGGCTCCTAGGCGCCCTTTGAGATCCTCTTCATCAAAGTCAACCCTAGAAACGCCCAAGATAGCGCGACCTTCTTGCTATGGATACCCTGATGTTGAAAGCCCTCCCAAGGTTGCAGTAGCTAGGCATCTACTTGTATAGTATTTGATATTCAAAGCAAGGTTGAAAGTTGCTATTGTGAAGTGTTTTTGTTTTGCCCGTCCCGGTCTATCAATGCAGTTTTCTGTTCCCAGTTGACATCCTCAAAAACAAGCAAATCTAAGGCATCGGAGTCACGCAAGAACAAGACCAAGAAGGTTGACAAGAAGAAGAAGGTCAAAGCAAAGAAGCACAACAAGGCTGGTTTCAAACGCTCTGTTGGTGAGAAGGGGTTGAAAGGCCCAAATGTTGCCAAAGATGTCGTGTATGGGGAATACAACATTTCAAAACTCCCCAAAGAAGCTTATCCAGATATGGCCAAAGTCAATCTTGGGAAGCATTCATACACTCTTTCCAGGGAAGGGTCAGCTGTTGAAGTCCTCTTACAAAAGGAGGCATATTTTGTCAAAAAGGTCGGAGGGTCTGGAACAGGCCCAACCGGCCAAGTGTCTTGGGCAAAGCATGGGGGGCCGGTCAAGGCCTTTGAGGTAGCTAAGGAAAGGGCTGGTTACTCTCGCTGGGATCATGAGGAGCGGGTATAGGCACCTATTGTTTAGGGCAATTCCTATGATGATGTGTTTCTATCTTAAATACTTATTGTCATTGTTGCAATGTTGGAAATTGTATTGGCTACGCTGTTGCTTACCTTTGTTGTTTCCACTGTGATTTGACTTAGTTGCTTGAATGTGTTAAGCCAAAGAACTAGGTGTACCGCTCAGGGGAAGGTTTTTGCGACATTCTGCAGTGAATGTGAGCATGGGTTGGGTACCGGCCGTCATAAAGAGCAACGGTTCACAGTCTGTACTTAAAGACTTTCAGGTTTTAGTACCCTAAATTGAAATGTGCGGGTTCAAGGCTTTTTCTAGGCGAAATATTTTTGGGTTTGGAAGAGTCTTTTCAACCCTGATCCAAAGGGATTGGAAATTACATGTTTTTTTGGGGTTCAAGACTTAAGGACCCCCATGTCAATCCCTTAGATCAGGGGTGAATGAATGCGCTTCATTGGAACCTTCATCAAAGCCTATTGGAACCTTTTTTTTTAACCTTCCTGGCCTGGAATCTTCCTGAACCCTGGATATGGGGAACCTTCACAACACCCTTAAAAGAAAAAAACATGTTGTGATGTGTGATTATTGTGTGTGTGACGCTTGCTCTCGGACATGTGCCGGTGGGGGTGAAAAATTTTGGTGATTCCAGCGGATACCGGTTTGAACAAGTATAACCAGCTGCGCTTCTTAGTGATGATCTTAATGCCTGGGATGGTTGTTTGGTATCTGTTTTCTATATTGCACAAAAAGGTTGTTCAAATTTGTTCAGATATAGGCAATTTAGTCTAAGATGAATCCCTGTACAGGCATACGGGTCATTGAAGCTAGTTGGGTACAAGCTATCAACAACTGAACAACTCTCGTCCGCGCCCAAAAAAGGCATTCGTGGCCGCTACTTCAAAAACAAGACTCTTTGAAGTTTGGAAACGTGAAATTGAAGAACAAACAATTTCCACTATGTGTGAGTTTGAGCATTCTGTTGCCGCACTGTGTGGCATTTTAACTTTTATATAACCGTGTTTGCAAGCAGTGGCCCAAACATCATGTCTGGTTGGCAGCTGTTGTCAACAAAACAGCCTATAGCTATCTAAAGTTTGTGACCCTTGAAGCTTCGGAGTGAGGTTTCCATTTCCCAGGAAAGACACGAAAAATTCACTGGCCATATATTAAAAAACCAGTATGGTTCTACGGACCCCAATATTGATTTAGAGGAATCGGGTGAAGTGTTCGTATCTTTCCTTCAGAAATGGTGAGCCCATGGTAGAACACTACCCCATGATGGAAATGTCTATAGTCTATAGTTCTTTTACGGAAAAAACCCGAATGGTAATGATGTTGGAGTTGGGTATTGTAATAGCTACTGACACAACAAGGACCACTAATTAGGGGTAGCCGCGCTGCTGGGGTCTAGCCAGCACGGCCCTTTGTACCTCCGACTCTTTCAGAGGCAGGGTTGCTCCTGGGACTTGGAGTGCAGTGCCATGGTAGTCGTGCCAAGAACCTGCAAGCAATGGCTGAAGGTTTTTCCTACACAATGCGCTCGTTTCAACATGCTACCCAGTAAAATTCGACTTACTTAAAATGTCTACGACAACTCTGGAATATACTTTGTTCAACAACCTGAATCTGTTCTGAATTTGGGGCTCAAAGTTGCTTGAATACCCCTGGTGTTTTGTTGCTGGCTCTTTGGATAGAGTCATGGGGAAAGGGTCCGGTCCCAATACCCACCTGAAGCAAAAGATGAAGATGGCACAATCGGTGCCAAAGGCTTTAGATGGTAAGGCCTCAGGTGGCAAGATGCGAAAGCGAACCATGCTTGGACTTAAGGCTTTGAAAGCCCCTAAGGCCATAGGGGTCCAAAAATGCTTTACATGTCACATCCCCATGTTTTGAAGGAGTTTCCCCGAATAGATTTCAATAGATATGGGCCTGCTATGAGTATCACTTAACTTCATTCAAAACAGCCCACTATCCCCTGAAGATCATCGGCATCTTGGCGTCCATGATCTTTGCACTACCTGGCCTACCATGGGCACCCCTTGATCATTGCGAAATTTTCTCTGGCTGCATGTCTGTAACACGTGGCGAGCTGGAGGACTAACATAGTGGTCCCAAAATAGTTTCTAAAGGTCAGTGGCATTGGATCTACAAGTAAAGGTATCTGCAACTAAAGTATCTACAAGTAAAAGTTCCCACTTTAAGGGGTAACCCAGGGAGTTCAAAATGCAGGAGGGCAGATCATGTGCTGCCATAGACCTTGAGTATGGTGGCCCCTTCATGGACTTTCTTCGACCAGAAGGATTCTGCCATTGTCTCTATCAAGTTGCACGGTTGAGGGAGGGAGGGAGCCTGACCATGGCACCCGTGTGCAGCGCTTGGGTCTGGGTGATACTTGGACAAATGTTGTTGGGGAACCAATCCTTTGAAACATGTTGTTTTTGGACCCCAATGCGGAAGCATTATGGTGGGTAAGATACGATTTCAAAAATTTTCAGCAAAACACAAGATCAGCAAAACCCACATTTTGGGGCATCCATCAAAAACAGGAAGACGCATCCCACCAACAAAAAGGGGTCTCCTTTTTTTCTATCATTGGTTTACCTGTTTCTGGACCCAAAAGGGATGGCTTTCCTTTCCTTTAACTTTACACCGATGATTGAAGGAACCTCCTAAGGATTGGGTATTTAAGAATCACTGAAATAGGATTGGCTTGAACACCCCAAAGGTTTAAATAGTTTTGACACTGAAAACCCAAAGGGTTGTGTATCTAACAATCTTAGAACAACCAAAAAGGATTCTGCGTTTGACAACTTTAAAAAAGTTTGTACCTTCCAACCCCTTCCAACACATCCTTCCAAATTTAAGGGCTCGCGGCAGCACCCATCGGTCAGAGGGCAACCCTCTTGGCGACCTGAGCTCTGCGGCGGTACGGGCAGGGAATGTCATGGTGGCACGCGTGTGCATCTTAATCTTAATTGCGGCGTCGAAGGGTTGTTTCTGGATAGTAGAACAACCCAGAGGAAGCCT
This sequence comes from Breviolum minutum Mf 1.05b.01, assembly GCA_000507305.1. Lineage (NCBI taxonomy): Eukaryota > Dinophyceae > Suessiales > Symbiodiniaceae > Breviolum > Breviolum minutum. The sequence continues at coordinate 35,757 of DF243112.1, read as the reverse complement.
ACTACAGGAACACCCTGGGTTTCAAAAGGTGCTTCACCTTCTAAGGGTTTGGCGTAAACACATAAAGATGGGCAACTACGGAGCTGCGACAGAAAAAGGTACATGGCTTTACTCCGGATACTTGAGTCAATTCTCAAAGAAAGTTTTTTCTTTAGGCAGTATGTTTAGACTCTATATCAGTGTCCCCCTATTTATGGTGTTACTGTTGCCCTTGCTTGATAGACAATGGCCCACTTAGGACATGAAGCCATCAATCAAATAGATGATTTTGAGCCTACCAACCTGCCGAACCAGCCTGAGTATGTGAGCCTTGTTGATCACTACATTGACCGCCACGGGGTCAAGAGAGTAAAAGGAAACAAGAAGCTTAAGGGCTCGCAAGCTTATCCAAGGTTGTTTCTGGCCTTCATTTCAGTAGTCTCCAAATCCATTTTGGGATCTCGCTAAAAGGGATGCGTGGTACTGTTGAAAAAACATGGAAACTGTTGACCTATAGGGGAAGCCAAATGCATTTTCAATGTTTAAACAATGTTTAAACAATCCCGCATGGTGCCTGTTGAAACCAGTCAGTAAATGATTGGGAAATTAACTTTCAATACCACTGATGATGGGTTTTTTAAACGTAGAAATTTCAACTTTTGCTGAGGTTTGGGCGTGCCCTTGCCCGACTTCGAACAGCCCACCAAGCATCCACACGGAAGAGTGCAAAACGCTTCCTGAAGAACGCAGCTGGTGGTGGATCTCGTCGTATGGACAAGCTGTCCAGGGAGTTTGCTTTTTGGGTGAAGCATGCCGATCTTGACCCTGTCTTTGACTTCCTAACAAATTGAAGGAAGAGTATTGTGGCAAAGCCAAACTTTAATTAGAGATTTAGATGCTTAGGGTGGGGTGGAAACTGTTTTCTTCAAAATTGAAGCCGCTACCAACCTTAACAATTGCAATGCAAAGGTGGTCAAAAATGTGTTGCAACTCGCTACTCACCACTTGCAAGTTTGTGTGTAACAAGCACCCCTCCAATATGATGATTGTGATATAAAATATAATATAATATAGTAAAATATTTTATGATATAATATAATATGATATAATATAATATGATATCATTTAATATNTAATATGATATAATATAATATAATATGATATAATATGATATAATATGATATAATATATTATATATGATATGATGTAATATGATATAGTAAATATATATATATTTATATATATTGCTTTTATATATACCTATCCCTATCTCTGCCTGAACCTTGCACCATCCCAGCTGAACCTTGCAGGTTCTGGATGAAATGCCGCGATTTGTCCTGAAGAATGTGGGGAATGCAGGCCCACTCCCTCTGGTGCTGGCTCCAGGTGGTAAGTGTGACTTCAGAACAACTAACTACACTTGTCTCGCCTAAAACAAATCAAATGATACATTTTCTATGTTTTCTCATGTTTTTTTCAATTTGAAAAGTTGCGAAATGTCGAGAATTAGCCGCGAAATGGCGAGAAAAGTTGCGAAATGTAGATACCAACTTTAAGCCATTAATTACCACCATGTTCAGGGGATACATTCTATAGAGTGGGCACCTTTTCCAGGGGACACCATCAGTATAGCTCTCCATTATTTACCACCTAGAGTGGGCACCTTTTCCAGGGGACACCATCAGTACTCCATGAGGCGCCTTTAGAAATCCAGTGTACACCTTTAGTATAGTGCTCCATGGGGCGCCATTTCAAATCCAATGGACGCCTTCAGCAATCCAAGAAACGAGTTTTATGTATATTTTCTAATGAGTATATGTGGTACAGATATGGCTCACCACCACCCTCTGAAAATTTCTACATATTCACTAGTCTCAACCGACCGAGCTTTCTATAGACCATTTTGGTTCAGGGACTGTTTTGAGTGTGTGGCATAGACGTTGGAAATCGTAGGCCATGCCAAAACAAAAAAAGGTAAATCCGCCTGCCCCTGGCCCTTCCACTCGGGTCACCGGAAAGCAGCCTTCGCCACCATCGACTACCTCCAGCGGCAGTCATGCAGGGGGTGCATTCGTCTACCGGACTCCATCTAACAGGGGTACAACCTCTGTCCGTTCACCGAATGAGGAGTCTGACCAGAAAGCATTGCCTAAAACCAAACGTGGCTTGGAGCAAGCTCTTGATGCAGTGGTTGCCCAGGAAAACCAAAAGAAACACCGGCCAGACACTTCAGCTGGCAAAAGAGACAAACGAAAGGCTGGCGAAGAGAAGGAAAAGGAAACCGGCAAGAAGAAGAAGAAGATCCCAGACATAGAAGATGGAAAAGATGTCAAAAAAGACACAAAGAATGAGAAGGAAGATGGCAAAGAAAAGAAAGAGAAGAAGAAAGAGGAACCGGCGGAGGTGAAGGGTTCCAAAAAAGACAAAAAGAATGAGAAGGAAGATGGCAAAGAAAAGAAACAGAAGAAGCATGAGGAACCGGCGGAGGTGAAAAGAAAGACTGAGAAGGAAGATGGCAAAGAAAAGAAAGAGAAGAAGAAAGAGGAACCGGCGGAGGTGAAGGATGTCAAAAAAGACAAAAAGAAGGAGAAGGAAGATGGCAAAGAAAAGAAAGAGAAGAAGCATGAGGAACCGGCGGAGGTGAAGGATGCCAAAAAAGACAAAAAGAAGGAGAAGGAAGATGGCAAAGAAAAGAAAGAGAAGAAGATCGAAAAGGAGAATGATGAGAATATCGATGATATGATCGCAGAGTTGGAAGCTTTTGTGGATGAGTCTGAAGAGAAGACAGACCCGCCAGGAGAGGAGGTGGAGACGAAGGAGGAGACGGACTTGGCAGGTCTTTTGCCAGATGGCCACGAAGGGAAGGATGAGAAGGAAGTGGAGGAAAGCGAAGACGGTGAAGAAGAAGAAGAAGAGGACAGCGATGAAGAAGATGAGGAAGCTGATGATGATGATGATGAGGACGCTGGTGAGGAAGAGGAGGAAGAGGAGGAAGAAGATCAGCAAGACAATGAAGACAAGAAAGAAGACCAAGAAGAAGAAGAAGAAGAAGAAGAAGAAGACGATTCCAGCTCTAGCTCCGATCCCGCCAGTGAGTCTGAGGCCAGTGACATTGATGGCGAAACGATGTCTGATGGTGAAGCGGCAGCTGCGGCAGCTCCTACCAGCACAGCGATCGTGCCGGTGTCTACTCAGTTGGTTGTTGCAGCAAAGCAAGCTGAAACTGTGGCAACGAGGGCTAACAGTACCATCGCTGATCAAACTTAGATTTTTGTTTTTTAAACAAAACCCCAAAGCATTTAAAAAATGAAGTGAGTTTGGTGGGTAAATTTAAGTCTCAATCACTCAGCTCCCCTTTTTCAGGGTCAACTGAACTTCAGGTATGAGCCATAAAAAAGAATGGGATCAGTTCACACGGGCTTGCAGCAAGAAGACCTTCCCTGTGAAATTGAGCTCGCATTTGCAGCGCGACAAAACTGATTTATTCAACGAATGGCTCAAGTGCGCTGGAGACATGGAACAGTTCCTAAGCTTCCCATTTTGGGGTCCAAATTTCACCTAATATGTCCCCCAAACGAATCAAGAATCTAATAACCCAAAAAGGCTATGTTAGAGCAGGAGGGTTTACTATAACTAAGCCCAGCCCTCTCTTCCAATCTAAGAACCCAAAAAGACTATGTGAGAGCAAGAGGGTTTACTATAACTAAGCCCAGCCCTCTCTTCTTGTGTTATTTGAGGCTTGAACTTCGAATTCAACGCCAAGTGGAGGCCAAAACGACTTTCCATTCGGGAAGGGAAGGGATGAAAAGCAGGGACATCCATTCCAAATACCCAACTGAGAAGGCCCAACGGCTGATCCAGTTGCTTTACAACAAGGGTCTGTGGTATTGGGATGAAGATTTTCCTCAGGATGAGGAGGACTGCTAAGTTCAAACATATCATGTTTTAATTGTTTTGTTCAACCATTTAGTTGAATTCAATGATCCAAAGAGCCTTTGCCCCAAGTACCAAAAATCTTTGTTAGGTATTTATAAAGACATTCAAAAAACACCCAAAGATACAATACCTGTTTGCCCCAAATCCGGTTTGAAAGTCTATACCCAGCTTTCCTGTAGGAGATCTATTACTATTGTGGCAAGGCGAAGCGGGTGGATGTTGACAACGCCACCATAGAACGAATGGGTTTGGAGGGAGCTACCAAGCCATCTCCTGAAACCCTGGCAGCCTTGACAGGTGAAGGGGGTCCTCTTCAGAATGGAGTAATGCCACAGTGCTTGGCTTCCTGCGAGGAAGGTGAGAAGGCATTGCTTGCAAGTGTCACATCTTCCCAAGTTAGCAAGACCAAATACAAACCCATCAAGGATAAAGATAAAGAAGGTGAAGATAAGGAAGTGGTTCCAAAGACAGCGAAGGAGAATCCCAGCTCAATATGAAAAGCTCTTTGTGAAATATGTTTTGGTTTTAATTGGTGGTTTCTTGGCAGGGCCAATCCCATCAAAATATATTCTTCTAAAGTTTGTTTGTTTGGGGGTTTCTTGGCAGGGCCACATCCCAACAAAATACATTCTTCTAAAGTTTGTTTGTTTGGGGGGTTCTTTGCAGGGCCAATCCCATATAAGTTCTCTGCACTTTTTATTGCAACCCTCGATACTGTAAGGACTGCTACAACCATGATGGCGGAGATTTTGAGTACGTCAGCCGAAGCCCGGAAAATGGCACTTGGTCTCAAGCATGTGGCTTATGGCGGGGAGCTTTTGGCACAATTGATGTCAACAAGTTCCAAGATGGAAAACCTTCACGAAAAGATTCAATCAATGGTTTCTAGCAATGTTGATGATGATGAGAAGTACAAGAAGATGAATGAGATCGCACTTGCCCAGTTGAAGTGGTGGGAGAAAGCGAAGGCTAGGCGGTTGTAAAGTGTTCTCTAGGTCTCTCAAAAAAGTTGTGTATTGAAAATTGAAAACCCTTGGAAAAAAACACTGGGGTAATTTGGTGTTCCCTGAATGAATCAAAATTATATATAGTATATACCTGAAAAAGGTGGCTGTTTTTGAAACAAGTCAAAGCTTTATAAAGACCATTCACATTGGCCCCTGATCAGGCTGCTGGTCGTGCATTGCTCAATGGTTTGAACCCGAAAGCAAAAGCAAAAGCGAAGGCCAAATCCAGGGCAAAAGGCCCTGGTGAAGCCAAAAAAACCGGTGAGAACACCGGTGCTTGATCAACTAACTTAGTTGACTCTTTTTGTCTGCACTCTCGATGGGGTGGGGGATCCTCGTCGATAGCTGTGCGTTACGTTTTGATGGTTGTGATTGATGCATCGCAAGTGTGGCCTCGAGGAAAAACTTCGAACCTGATTGTGGTGAATTATTCAGTTTATATACCAACCATTGAAATCCCTTACTATGAGTTAGATATATAGCATACGGAGATAAAGAACTATGTTTCTGAAACAACGCAAACTTGTCCCTCTAGAACCCAGTGTTTAGTTCCAAATGATCAAGAATCCTAAGCCCGAACCCTGCCTGCTCATTCCTCCCCATTGCAGGCCTCAAGCCGAGAACGATGCTGAAGTGCCATGGTTGCACCTAAGCCCGGGAAGAGAAAGTGGATGGCTTGCTTTCAGATTCCTAGGTCTAGAAGAAGACAGCGGTACGAGAAATATCCTTTCAGTCATCAAGCTGACAAGTTCATACGACCCTTGTCTTAATGCTGCCCAAACGCTTTTCATGCATCAAATTGTCCAGGTATTCAGCTGTTAGCTTCTTAAGGTGTGATTGGCAGTGGAAAAGCAAATGTCCATACAGTGGTTTCTATCGCCCAAGCTCAGTGCTTGGATGGTAATGCACCAGAAGCTATTGAAGCATTTGCAAGCCTTGGGACCCATGGACTAAATAGTTCGAAAGAGGAACGAGATTTGCACACTTGGCTTTCCAATCTTCATGACATCAACCTGGAAGTGTACTATGTGGAAATGACACTTGAAGTCTGGGGCTGAATTGTACCAATGAATCCGATTTGAATTTGGTAATTTGGGTTTGATTCCGGTTTTATTCTAAGGTGACAAATGCTTTAGACCCACAACCGGTGAAAATTCCAGTTCTCCTACCCCACGAACTCCTGGATGCTTTGGCCCGGGCTGGTTCACAACAGGCACCTGCAGGATTGAATCCAACCACCTCAGCGATTGCTACTGTTTTTTTTTACATGTTTTGATGTTTTCACCGTTTGCTGCCCCTGCCAGTTTGCAACATCGCTGCTTGGAAACCGGAGTTGCGAAGCAGTTCAAGAATTCTGGGATCATTGTTTGAAGTTTCCAGACTGGGCTCACCATCCAGTTTTCTCTGATGGAACCGTGGACAGAAAACGTTTGTATCTTAGTCACCACTTTACTGTTTTGTCAATCGAATGCACGGTCAACACTACTTGAAGTAGTCATTACAAGCTAGAACTGGTTGCCTAATTCTCTGAGGAGTTATCCCACTATCTCTTCACATGGATGGGGCTGAGTTTTATCGAGATTCCGAATATAATGTGTGGTCAATTTCAAGCATCCTCAGTTCTGGAGATGTAACTGGGCACTTCAAGAGTACGTGCTGCTTAGTCATACTTCCTTTCTCTATTCTGACTAACCCCAAATACTGCCCAAGGTACACGATATCAAATTTCCACTGGTGATAATACCTCATGTGGCTATGAAGAAGCACAATGTGTCTTGTCGGCAGGTGTTGTGGACCCCAGGCTTTTCATGAAACCTGTGGATCCGGGCGGTCGAGGTCAAAAGCCAAACCCATCGTGAAATCGCCAAGCTCCTGGCATGGTCACTTTCTTTTTGTGGCTCGGGAAAGTACCCCTTACGTGGATTCAAGGATGAACCCTTTGAAAAAAAATCATTCCGGGAGAAACGGAAGGGCCAGCCATTTCAGGGTGGTTGGAGGCTCGCTGGTTTTGGGATATTTAGGTTTTCTGGAAAGTATATTTTTGGGGAACCCTTAAATTTTTTTGGTTGCTATAGTATGTTTTTGGGAGAACCCCCAAACAATAGTACCATATTTTTTTCCCTGCCAGGGCTGCTTATTGGGCTTTTCGCTTCGATGGGAAAGCACGCGTTGAATGCAACCTGTTTGAACGTTACTACAACTGCACTTACATTTGTGAGTCTTGTCTAGCTCAAAGACGGACGAAAAACAGTGATCCGAACATGTGGTATTGTGACTTTCGGGCATGCAGCCCTCGGCACCTCACCAAAATTGATGATTCAACTTACCGTCAAACCTGTAGATCCATCAGTCCGTATCATTGCATCCCGGGATGGAGACTGGAAACGTGTTTGCGGGATATTCTTCATGTGGTTTATCTTGGAACGGCAAAAGACCTAGTCCCTTCTATTCTGGCTGATTGGTTGGACCATAATCTTCTAGGAGGTCCCAGGATGAATCTTGATCACAAACTACGTTGTTTTTCTTTGGAGATGTTCAAGGTCTTCCATGATGAACGGTTTCCTGGCCATATTGAAGTTGATGTTTTGATACCTTGATTGTTTTTTTTGTGGGGATGGTAAGAGGAAAAAACATATACCCTTGACCCCCAAGCCATCACCTCCAACTTCAGGATTGCATTTCGAAAGGTTTTCTTGACTGCTCGCAACACGGGGCTAGATCAACCTTCTCAGTATCCCTTGTTGGGTAGGGCTTGGAAAGCTGCTCAGATTAAACTGCTTTTGTGGTATATGGCCAAGAAAGCCATTGAAATTGCTGATGCTTCTGACGAACCTTAACTCAAGAAAGTACATATTTTGAAGGTACATGTACCCCTGCCATGTTATACCCAAAAGGTTTTGATTTCAACCGGAGTGATTCTTGAATCTAAGGATCACATTATTCAAGGTGGTGCACTTTGCCTTTGGACGCTTATGAGGGCAGTTCACATCATGGATGGTAATGATATCATCCTTGGTGAAAGCGAAGCTTGTGAAATAGAAAGCCTTTTGAAACAGCACCTTTTGCACTGGCAAGGGTTGCGGCAACACTATCACCATCTAGGGGTCAAGAGATGGAAGCTTAGGCCTAAACACCATGACTTGGAACATCTAGCTAGCAAAACAAAAGAAACTCAAGTGAACCCAAGGTTCACTGCTTGCTGGCAAGATGAATCATATTTGGGCCAAGTGAAACATGTTGCTGTAAAATGTCATGCACAAACAGTATTGCTAAGGGTTTTCCAACGAATGATTTGAAACTTGAGTCTACGTTGGAAGGACACCAGAGATCACGCTGCAGCGCAGCTCGGCTCCTGTTGAAAACGTGCGGCAGACCCACCATGGCGGCAAAGCAGCTGAAGAAATTCAACATATATATTCTTTCGATTTTGAATGTTGAAAGGAATCAACCTTAAGGGGTGCCCTTTACTTGAAAATTGGGATGTTTTTTTGTTATCATATGTACAACATTGCTGTTTCACAGTGTATGCACAGTGAAACACCAATGAAAAATTGCTCAAGCTTGCGCTGAACGATGTGTGTTTTTTGAACTTACGTATATTCGTTGCCTGTCTGGTATACTTGCGCTTTAGACTCTGGCCGGCACGGGCGGCGAAGTGAAAAGAACAATACCTACCAGGCCCGTCCACAATAACCATATAAAGTCATTTTTCACAGTATATGTGAATGTGTATTTACATAGGTAAAACATTCTGTGCATGGTGCATTGGGTGTGCGGCTCAAACATGTGTGACGGCTCGAGCAGCCAAGACATAAAATATGTTGCATGGCAATCATGGATGGACTACTTCTTCTCCACTGCCTCCCTCCCTCCCTCCTTTGCATTGCAAAGTGCATGTATATTGTGCGCTTTCCCAACGACCATTGTTCGCAGCTTTGCAAGGCAAGGTTTGTGACGATGTCGTCCAGGCTGCAGTCTTTTTGAACCTATAGTTTCTTTGCATGATCCTTTTGGTAGAATTTCTTCAAAATGATGAGCATGCATGTTTGCCACTTCATGCATGGAGGCTCTGCGATGTGTGTTCGCACCTGTGCTATGTACATCAGCTCGCATATGCCGCATGGAATGTATGCATTGCTTATATGCAGTCACTCTACGTCTTTTGTGTCACCTATTGGTCATGATCTTCTGTCGCTCATGTCATATATTCTAGAATTGATTCCATGACATTCCATCATGGTGCAGCTGGCTTAGGAATTTAATATAAAGCATCTAAGCATTCTTTGCAGGCATTCTAGAATCCATGGCTTGAATTTTTAAAGCATCTAAGCACTCTTCGCAGGTTTGCCATGCGCATATGCTCGTAGTTCTCGCCAAAGCAGTATATATATATATGTCAGAATTCCACTCTTTATTTGCTCAGCATCTTTGCCTTTTTTAGCTATTATAAAAGTTTCTGTTTTTCTATAGCTTGGTAAAGTAGATGTTGTCATATATGTCCTTAAGCACTCTTCGCAGGTTTGCCATGCGCATATGCTCGTAGGTCTCGCAGTGCTTATCAGTCCTTTCTTTTTTTAAATTGTTTTTGTTTTTCTTAATTAGACTGTCATATAGATCTTTTTTTGATTTCTTCATTCATGATCCGCTATAAACCAATATCTTGCCTTTAAACTTATTTTTAAAATTTGCTATCTTGTCATGCTGCCAATCTTTATTATTATTGACTCTACATCCCAGCACTCTTCGCACCCTTTCTTTGGGCATATGGTCGTAGATGTCGCTAGTGCTCCAAATTGCGGTATATTCCAGGTATATCGTCCAATCAAACTGATTCAGGCTCAGCTATTTCCCTTTGCAGCTTGGCAAATGCAAGAAAGCATGGATTGAGTTTCAATCTTAATATCCTTTTAAACATCTATCCAATTGCTGAAACATGCTTTGTAAGTGTGCGAGAGATGCGATACATGCGACAGCTGTGCGAACCAGCGAACAACTTTCATGTTGGAAGTTGTTGTTTGTTGAAATAGTTGTCCTTTGTGCAACTTCAGTCCCTCTCGGTAGTCGAGCAGTCGGACGTGCGGTGGGTGGGGCATGCCGCTATGGGCTGCGCTATCAAGGCACCAGACATAGGTTTATATAATATTTGCATGTGCATATACTACGCGTAAAGACGTTCGTAGTATAATATACTACGCGTAAAGACGTTCGTAGAATATTAAATGTATGTAGCATATATACATACGTGTCCATACGTTTCTTTCGTCTATCTCTTCTTCAACTCACTCATCGATCTATCTCATTCGATCAGTTTACGGTCGAATTTCTTCTTCTATCCTTCCACGGTGGGATCTTTCCTTCCATCGTTGCAGAGAAAGAGGACAAGTGAAAAAATGAGCACGAAGAACGGTGACTTTTGCCACCAGCATCAAATATACATAGATACGTTTGAAGACCGTCGTAGTATATGATAGTTACCTTGCATTTATAGGTACGTGTATCTACGTTTATTTCGTCTTCATCTTCTTCGATTCACTTATCGATGTATCTCATTCGATCAGGTGACGGTCGAATTTCTTCTTCTATCCTTCCACGGTGGGATCTTTTCTTCCATTGTTGCAAAGAAAGAGGACAACTCAAAAGTTGAGTGCAAAGAACGGAGATAGTCGAGCAGTAGGAAGTGCGGTGGGTGGGGTATGCCGCTATGGGCTGCTCTACCAAGGCACCAGACATAGGTGTATAGAATACAGGACTTTCTACGTTGCATATTCACGTACGTGTATACACGTTTATTTCGTCCATCTCTTCTTAAATTCTGATTTTCCATTGATCTATCTCATTCGATCTGGTGACTGTCAGCTTTCTTTTTCCATCATTCCACGGTGGGATCTCTTTTTCCATCGTCGCAAAGAAAGATGACAAGTGAAAAGATGGGCGCCAAGAACGGAGACATATATAGGATAGAATTACAAGCCGGGGGTTTTGTGTGGCAGGTGAACCAGCGACATAGGGATCTGTTTTGCGACTCACGCGCATATGCTGCTATGGGCTGTGTGTGTTTTTGTACTCCCAGACGAGATTAGGTGGATACTGAGTGTCCGATGGTGACGGAAAAAAAATAGGATTTGGAGCTGCAAATGTGTCAAGTTTGTTTGGAATTAGGAATGAAGTGGTGGAAATGACATGTGATCAGTGGAGATGAGTATGGAGAGAATATAATAGCAGATCTTTCGGCATTGGAATGAATTTTGGAAGTGGGCTTTGAATGATGAATTGGTAAAGAGTTCTCTTTTGAATGATGGGACTCTTTTGGAAGTAGTCTTTTGAATGATTATGCCCATTGTGGCAAGGAGATGCATCGAAAAGCAGGAAGTATTAGTGCTGAATTGCGCAAAGCTTTGAATCGATGCTGCATTGTGGGCTCATATAATGTTATTACAAACTGGTGGATGGAAGAAATCATACAACGTGAAGCATAGATATCAAGTATTATTCAAGCACAGTAAGGTTTTTTTGTTTCATTTTATCTGACAATACGATAGAAGCGGCAGTGTTTTTCAAGTTTATTTAAGCACAAGAATCAACAGCGGCACGACTCCACGTTTTCTTCCTAGACGCACCGCAAACGTCTTTGCTGGCTTGGTGTGGCGCTATGGCCCGTCCTGCCGGTGAAGACGCTGATGCCATGGAAACAGTTGTGGCGTTGAAGAACCGGAGCGAGGCGTTACCACTGCAGATATTGGAGAAATTGAAGAACGGATTCGAAAGAAGTGTTGGAGCCTTCGTTGCATTATCGTTGAAGAACAAGCTTACCTGAGTAGAGGCGCCCGGAACAGGTTGCAAGTTGTGTCCCGTAAGGAACAGAGCCCAAGCTTCACAGGAAGTGAAAAGCTGCTATTTGCTTTGCAGTCGGCTCACAGCCAGGTTCGTCCTGGAATTCCATATGTGTTTTCAAGCGAAGTATTAGTAGACGCAGCAGAACAGGTCATGACAAAGACTGGCGAGCAAATCGAAATGGCAGAGCTGATTATTCAGTTGAAAGGAAACCCACAATCTCTGACCAATGACAATGAAAAGGGCGTCCGAATCATTTTTAAGTGCGTTGATCTCGGGGATCCAAGTGCAGTAGAAACAAGTGCCTTGTGGGTGTTGAGTCTGAGCAACATGCTCACAGTAGCTCGGCTGCCTCACAACAAAGTCTTGCGAGTAATTGCTCAGCCGCGAGTGCAAGATGAAAGCCTCATACAATGGCAGGTCATTGTTTCAAGTGATTTTGATGAGACTGACATTGATGTATGGAGACGCCGAAAGCAGTGGCAGGGGTTAAAACCTCGAGATGAAAAGGCCAAGAGAGTTTCAGAAATTGCGCTCGCAACACCAAAGAGCAAATACATTCGAACTAAAGAAGAACTTCAAGTATCACCTGGCAACATTGTCCAGAGCCACTCTGTAAAGTGAACGCAGTCCAAGAAAGTAGAAGCCACAGATGCATGCCAAATGTGTGCTGCTATGGGCCACGTTTGGTGCTACTCTTTGAACTGCAAGCCACTCGTGTGCTGCTATGAGCCACGCTTTGGCCGAAAATGCACGCCAAATGTGCGCTGCTATGAGCCACGTTTGGTGCAACTCTAGGGAGGACAATTGCGTCTTTTTTGGGCCGCATTCCTCCTTCCCTTTCACCTCTGCTCAACCCAGGATCGTTTGGAAAATTCTCAAAGTATATCTATTTTTGGAATCTTGAACCTTACATGATATTTTCCGTACGATCCAGATTGGGTAGGTCAAACCTGTTTCTGCTGGAGGACAATTGCGCCTGTTTTTTGGGCTGGATTCCTCTTTACGACAAAACTCTGACATGCCAAAAAAAAACTGCGTTGCTTGCTGTTCAAAACTGCGGGGAGTGAGGAACAGAAAGGTTAGTTGCTTTGAGTGTGATGGAAAGGAGCATGAGGTTGGACGGACAAAGAAAAGTTGTTGTTTGGGTCTATACTTTGGATTACCACAAAGATTTAGTGAGCTTGTTCGAAAGTGACTGATGCGTGAAGAAGTAGATCGCCGTGGGTGTCGGCTCTAATGAACAGAATTGAAATGTGGAGATGTGTGCAGAAATTTGATTCGAGGGTCACATTCATGACAATGTGCAAACATACTTTAAACGTATCGATAGAAGCAAAGATGATTTTTCAAAGATGCTTTTTTTCACAAACACGAAAGATGGACACTTGTTAGAGAGTAATATTTTCGAGGAAAAAGGATCCCAGCGGTTGCTGAGCGTGTCGCTATGGACAGCTCGGGTTCTCATGGTTGTTGCCTCCACTCACAAATTCAAAGAACGTGGTGTGACCACAATCGTACATTGTAGCAGCGGACATGATCATGTGACATATCTCCGCATTTTTTTCCTTCGGTCTCGCAACAGTGGGATCTCTTCTTTTATCCATCTTTATATTATATATATATTTATATTTATTCGTTTATTATCTCGATCCGGCAATAGTGGAATCTCTTCTTCNGGGAACTACTTGTATACTTCAAGGAAGCAATGGCTGGTTCCATTCCGATTTGCTTACATTCACATACATACTCTTGCCAGTGATTCTCAGCTCAAACTGCCATACCATCTAGTTGGTGCGTTTTCCTCCATCTCAAGAACATTCAAAAACTGTGAAATTAAGAGAAACACCTTGACCAAAAAGGTATGATAAAATTCAAGACCAAAAACTGCTTGCAGGGCTCTCCACCAGACCATGCGCCGACATCAAAACGAAAAAAACAAGCACATAATCAACGGGGGAGCACCCAAGGTCGTGCAGGGCCCTGACAATGTGGACATACCTGTTGGCGTGAACATAGTTGAATATACTCCAGACGTGTCAAAAACATTTAAGCCGCCAAGTCAAGTCTAAGCAAATATTTCATACATGGAGCATCTGGGAAAGGTGACGATAATAAAAATCAAAGCTTCATGGAGGAGGCAAATTTCATCTATTTGAACGGTGTTTTTTTTCATTTTTTGTCAACCCAAACATCTAAAGTGTCACATAATCTGTTGGAGAATCCCGTGAGTGACCGGTCAGTTGGCAGTCTGTGGTCCACCGAAACTGAACCACCTTTTCCAGGAATCGTTAATTCAAAATTATGGGAATTAATGAAATGAGGGCGCTTGTGCCCCCCATTTTAATCCATTTTCTGGGTATATGTTTTCCTGTTTTATTAGAAGAACTTTTTTTAGGAGGTCTGTAACATACTGGCCTTTTCATCCAAAATGACTTTTGAAATTTTGTTTTGGACCATTGGACCAATCTGTTGTTACATTTTTTCACCCTGGAAACCTCCGAAAAAAATCAGCCACCCCAACACCCCGTTTTTTCGGGAGGCACTGGAAGTTCCCCTTGGACGCGCCAACGATCCACCTCGTCACGCCTTGGAGGAAATGAACGGATATCGGATATCCCAATTGACTGATGTCTGTTGGTTTTGGAAAAAACACGTCAAATTGGCAAAACTCCGGTGTAGTGTCTACCCTGTCTACTTCTCAGTTTCTTCCCAAAAAAAGAGAAGAAACGTTCACCTGGAATCGATTCAAATTATTTACAACCTTTTTAAACACCTTTCTTGGGGTCCAACATTTGATGGGATGTTAGTAAGTTGCATTATTCAAACCTGGAGGGACTTGCTACACATCCAGAAAGTGAGGATGTGAGGATTACTAAGATTGGACGCCAAAAAATGTGACCAACAACATGACAATGGGAAAATTTTCATCTTGAATAAAAAATACGTATTCAAACATGTTTATTTTCCCCTGCCGTTTAAATTTGCCCAAAATATGTGGTTGCCATCTTGGGAGATACCGTGAAAGGAGTAGTATTTGGGCCATTATACATCCCAGGGTGTCACGGTCTCTCAATCCTTGCTAAACAGTGACAAATTGGCTATCACACCCTGCAGGTTTTGACGCGGTTTGGCCTGGAAAGCCACTGATTGGTTTTTTCAGGGATTCTTGGAGCCCTGATGTGAGCATTTTTAAACTTTTGGTATCCCTCGCCACCATGTACAGCCAGCAAACTCTGTACCTTGAGCCTCCGTACTTGGAAGTCTCTCCCTGGCAATCATGGAATCTGTTTTCAATGCAACTTAAGAAACACCCTGCAAAAAAATGTAGGGACTTCATTACAGCCAATATTGGATGGGTGATGAAATGTTGGGGATTGAGCGCATTCCAGGCATCTGTACAGAATAATTCCTCCCATAAGGGCTTCCCCGCATAGGAAAGCAACAACACAACCAATCAACCAACCATTATGGACTATACGATTTATAAATTATTTCAAAATCTTCGAATAGTATAAGCATACCAGCATCTTCCAAAGGGTGCTGTTTGAACCCTAAGGGATGGTGTATGGGCACCCCTTATCATCCATTCAGCACCCCTTGGAAGATCCAAATAAGCATATCACAAAACATATAATACCCAAACTGGTTTCTCAACATCTTGGGACATTCCAACTTCAGCACGATGCCTCAGGTAGCTCCTCGTCCCAGTGAGGAATCCTCAACAAAAATCACTCCAAAAAAGGGAACTCTGGGGAATCAGGGGGAAAAAAAACCTAGCATAAATTCGATGTAGTGCTGAATTTGGAACTGAACATGATTTTCATGTTCTTTTTGGTGAACTAGAATCATTCACCAACACAAGTGTTGTTTGAAAAGGCTCCAAACCTTAGAAACCAATGTTTCAGATCATCTTTGGTCCTAAAATATCCCAATCTGCCCCTATACATCATATTTTCAGAGTATCCTTGTGCCCAATCACATCCTAAAAACATATCTCATAGTAGTTTGGGTGACCGAACTACCATTGTCAGGTCACTTGAAATTTCGGCTGCAACCCTGATAGGCACAAGTTGAACAAAATCTCTTGAGTCTGTCGAGGTCATCATTCCCAACGAAGTGATGGGTAACTGCCATGGTCCATGGTCCATTCTCCATAAAATAATTAGTCCACCTTCCCGAAGTGAAATCACAAAACTCTTATTATAATTTTCGCACCTAACTATCTTTTTTGGTTGCTTTCCATGTAGCAAAAAAAACCCAACTTGCCGAGGCATCCACATGTCATCAACCCCATGGAAACATCGACCCACCAGGATCCCGCACTTGAGGTCAGTACCTCAGTAGTGGCTTGCAGTTTGAAGGATTGGAAAGTCGCATGAAAAACCAGGATTGGGAAGGGATTTTTTCTAATATCTGTCAATTCTGATATGAAATGATATCAATTTACATTGATATGTATATATATATATATTAACATATGTATATATATATATATCTATATATATGGTTACATGGACGTATATTGATTCATACTAAGCCTTTGCAAGGTTTGTGGGTCTGGTGTTTCTTTAGCGGTGGGATGCGGTGGGGTTTGGTAACCATTTATACTGACTTGGATGTTTCCGAAAATAGTGGTACCCCCAAATCATCCATTTTAAGAGGGTTTCCCATTATAAACCATGCATTTTGGGGTACCTCTATTTTCGGAAACACCCACTTGGTGCCATGATGTGGAGTTCATTTTGGAGTCATTCTTTCCAAGACTGATGATTTCAATAGAGACAAAAACCTGGACTTCGTACTTGGGGTCAACATCCACATCCATGTCGACATGAACAAGCTCTACTTGTTGAACATTGATGCTCTGAATGGTGGACTTTCAATGTTTATTCTGCGGGAACTGAGCCAAGAAATTGTTCCAACTTTATTTGCCCGCCTAAATGTATTGATATCAGAATGGCAACATGGTGAAAGGAGATTTGATAGACTCAAACACGGTGGATTGGTCACCGTGTCAACCGTGAAATCTTTAAATCAAAAAACAATAACGCTTCCAATCATGGGTCCAAACACTGCGATTGCGAACTTCCGAACCACTGCTTTTTGATGATGTTGCATGTTGAGCCCTGCACAGTATGGGGTGAAGCATTAAAGAACAATTGACACATTCAACATATTTCACGGAGTCACCCGCAAAATCCTGGAAATTGCCCCAACCCGAACCTCAGCCATCAAAACTAGGACACACCCGTCTCACTTATCAACCACATTAAAACATTACATGATCATGTAGTAACAACTAGGCAACCTCCATTAGAAATTTCAACCATCAATAGGATGGCCTGGCCACACTTCAGTCATCATCAACTGCTGGGCATCCAAGTCACCCAATGTGGGAGACGCCTCCCACAACTCTCTACAGCCCTTGGTGCACATCAATAATCCTGGCTCTCCGTGTCTAGTGTGGCTGGAACAAACGTGATACACATTGGGGCAAGTCTACATGGAATGAAACCATATCCCATCTTTATTTCCATGAGTCTCAACAAAAACACCTAGGTGCCCCCTATGTGGAATAAATAAATTGAGGTAAAACCACCATCTTAAGAAAGCTCTAGTCCGTCGACGCGTCTAAGAAAGACCTTTCAATTCAAGAAAATCCACCAAAACCCTGAGCTGCAAGGTACGTGAAAAAGTATCCAAAGAGCTTCAGGGTGTACCAAACATTAAGGTGCAGTAGAGACAACAGCTACTACCATTGGATCATGCTTGTTTCAGGGACGAAGAACCCAACTACTAGACAGGATTTAACGAACGCAAACAGGTAACACATACCAACTCGGAGTTGTCAAATTCATATGGCCATGTCTCAAAAATTAGGCTCCCTGGAATCTACTCGGTTTTTGGATGTTTGGTTAAATATACATGTACAGTCACTGTATCAATACATATATATATATATAATAATATCATGTTCAGTTCAATGTGGCCAAATTGTTCACAGAGTTTACCTTCACCATCATGAAATGTCAGGTCAAGCATTGTCAAGGTAACCTGGAATATGTCCATGTTGTTTTGCTGTTTGCCCTACAGCTACCCCTCCAAAAAAAAAACACCGCACCTCACAGAACTCCCCCTTTGATGGCAAAGTGTCATGCTACAAGACACAAAAATCAACTACTGAAATGCCAGTAAAAAGAACCTCATCCTCTGTACAATTGAATACGCTGAGCTCCACTATATCTGTTGAACATTTTGTTTGCACTGCTCACGTTTGGTGAGAGAGTATGTGAGACACCATGCCTTCTTCCCCCGCCACTTGAATCCCATGTGAAACCGACTGCCTTTCTTCCCATGCGTCTCATAAATCGCAGAGGGCACCCAACCTACATTCCCCCCAGGAACCCAGGGAACCCAGGTAAACTTTAGGCAGTCCAAACCCAACTAAATTGGTTTCTACTTTGGAGACACCTCCTTTTAAGCATCTTTGAACTACTGAAGTGGGACAAGGTGAACAACAAAAACAACGATTACCCAAGTCATCGATTTTAGTTTCATAGTAGTACCATGTTTTCAAGATACGTGGTGGCACCAACCTTTTTAGGTATCAAATGAATTGCTAAATTTGAAAAACATATTCCTCTAGGAATACATGATACTTCCGGGTAATCCAACATAGTAATGAATAAATCCAACATCTTAATGGAGTATGTACAAAAAACATCAGGATTTTCCAAAATGTCATGTTCGGAAAATCCCAGAAGGTATAAACGTTATATTGACATTCTAAAGGGTCATACAATGAAGTATATAGTCAAAACGTACCTCCATCTGGAGTTGGACTACATGGTTACCCGTGATGGATCCTTGTAAGGATCGGGATTGGAGCAAATGCATTACTACCGCAACTGGAAACAAAAGTCCCAAACTTTAAGTACGGTGGTTGGGGATGGTTGGGGTGATATGAGATCCTCGATTCGTTTTCATTGCAACCTAAATTTCCCAAGTTGTTCAAACCTAAACGAAACAACACGCCTTGGACAGGCCAAGAAGAATGGGTTTACAAGTCACCACTATTCGAAATAAAGCCCGCAATCGCCTGTACCAATTCATGATTCAACATCTCTTGGGTTCAATGAATCTATGAAAGTTGGCCCGTTAAAACAAAACTGGTTGGTGGTTTCAACCCCTTTGAAAAATATTAGTCAAATTGGATCATTTCCCCAGGTAGGGGTGAAAATAAAAAATGTTCGAAACCACCACCTAGAAAAACTCAAGATAAATCATAAATCAACCATTGACTTGGAGACCTTGGAGACTCAGCTGATCACCTCATTTACCGCCAAATACTTGCTGTGGATACCGTTGTTGGGATGTTACACACCCTTCTGTCTGAGTTTGGGGATTTATGGGGCGATTCTATGGTTAAAAAAATGCACCCACAGAAAAAAATACAACAAACGTGGTGCGGTAGTTTCTTGTTTTTGTCGAAAAAAACACTGCAAACAACAATAAAGAACATTGAAGAATCATGTTTGTGCTGTGGATGAAATCCTTGGCTGCCCATGTCTAATTTCAGATCACTATACTTTCTGCGTTTCACTCAGCAAAGCTAGAAAACCATAGAGATCCATAACAATCCCACGTCACGTCGCCTATTTTTTCAAGCCAAATGCCATCAACCTCGGTTGGCAAATGGACCAATAAATTCCAAGCAACTTGGGGTGGGGATGGAAATCCAAGTTAAAAAAAAAAACATGTAGGGATTTTAATTCAGACAATCTCTGCAAGAGATCCTTAATGTGATGTATCATATAATAATCATATATGGTACATGAATGATATTGTTGATGGCTGAAAATCCTGCACCTGTTCATAGCTATGTTCATCCCATTATTTACAGGGTTTATACATCCAAGGTGGTGCAGGATTTGTTCCATCAACAGTAGTACATGTAAATTGTTCAACAACGCCCAACCAAAATCTTGCCAATTTGGACTATTGTTCAACAACTCTAAAAATCAATTTTTGGAAGGCAGTTTGTCTCTCTTTGTAGCGCATCCTTTTTCATGCCAACCAGCTCCGACCATCTTGATTTTCCTTACAAATTGAGACAGACATACCCGTCATATTGTACAATCTGGTGCATAGTTGTTAATTACTCACCAAACACAAAAATCCTCAAGAGGAATTGGACTGCTTTGATTTCATGTCTACCGGTCATATACCCAGGCTATATAAAAATTCAAAACTCAGATGTCATGATTTGCATGATTTATGGCATCACATTGGTAGTCTTCGATAAGACAAAGTGACATCTCATAAATGTTCATCCCCAATCCCAAATACTCATCTGAAGCTGGTGGCGTTAATCCTGTTGAAAAGCACCGGTATATTCAGACCATCGCCCTAAATGAGAGAGCCATTGATAGATATGATAAATATGATAGATATATGTGTACCCCCCCTCTCTCCACTTCAATTGAAGTGCACGGTTTAGCAACCAAGTAGCAACTTGTAGCATCTCGTAGCAATGTACTGTAAGATAATGCAAGCATGTACAGCAATAAACATACACACATAACATCAAATAACATTAAAGAATATTAAAGAATATGACTGACATTAAATAGTATATAAATAATATATATATATAAGATATAGACATGCGGAAATTTCATCGGCCAGCCCACCTATTGCAGACCCCGTTTAAAGAGACGGTAGTTGCATCTAAATTGCCCATGGCCGTAGTGATTTCATGATCTCAAGCTGATGCAATCAATCTGATGCAATCCAATGCCCCACACTTGTTGCTGAAGCAGCAGCGCTTAAGGCAACATCAAACAAAAATGGAATAGAAAACGGAATTCCCGACCCTCACCCTCCCCCCCCCAATTCCACATCTAAGAGATAGGGCATTTTATCAAAATATGGGTGTTTCCAAAAATAGGGGTACCCCAAAATGAATGGTTTATAATGGAAAACCCTATCAAAATAAATGGATGATTTGGGGGGAAAACCCACTATTTTCGGAAACATCCATATAGTGATGCACATAGAACCAATCATCCTTGGCTGTTGCTTTCCTTAAGCCTTCACTGAAGCCATTTGGACACTTGGATTCCGTGACAGTGGTCGTGATGACATAGGCTCCCAGTGGGGCGCGGTTTGCATAATTCTTGACCTAGGGAAAATGCTTCACAAGCTTGGTCAAGTAAAAGGGAAACCATACCTTCTAGTAACCTGGTATAGCCTAGCAATGTAAATTCCATATGAATGAATGATGTTTATTAGGGAAAAGGGACATGTTATTTTGCTTTGTTATACAGCCAGCGTTGGAAGGACTGTGGCACCTTCAACGTTTCATGTGTTTATGGCATTTCAAATGAGACCTCTATGAGTCTTAGCGCAACTGTACTCCTAAACAATTTGGGAGGGTTTCAAAATCAAAGACTTGTTTTTCATTTCAATAATATGTTTTTGGCTTCCAAAAAAACCATACACCCATTGAATGTGGTTCAGCCAAACTCATCTTGGCAACCACCATTTCGGTCAACAGAGTTGAGATCCTACATCTCATTGTCCTAACAGGGCTCCTTAACAATGGTTTATTAGCAATGCAAACAAACCAAGAGTTGTGTAACTCCCCCAAACAACAGGAAACAGTAAACAACCAACAGCCCAACACGGAACTTGTTGGCTCCGGAAATTTTGAGTCAAAAACCACCTGACCCGGAACTGGAACCAACCCACCTGCAAGTACGGTTTCGTCACCGTTGGATGCGGCTCCCCATAAATCCTGCGTTCGTGACGTGACGAGAGAGATCATCAGAGTGAAGAAAACAGGTAAATCCCAATGTCTCTTTGTAGGATCCTTATAGAATTGAAAATTCCTTTCAAAAAAAGTCTGGTTGGATTTTGGATCATTTTGTGGAATATGTATGAATATATCCCACGTCTGTTTGGATGCCAAGTGCTTTTGGCTTTTTACAGTACTTTGAATGTGAGTAGATGTGAGTAGATTTCAAAATAGCTGTAAGTGTTGGAGGGACCTCACATACCGTAATCTGGTGATGTCTGTTTCCACACCAAACGCTTGCTTTCGTCAAGATCCTATTCCCCCACTAACAAATGCGCCATATAGTCATGAGTCACGAGCATTGAGTATTCATGCTCAGTCCTTACAAATGTTCGGTGGGTGTACTCTTCCAAAAGAGAGTGCACATAAACTTGATAGCGTCAACAAGTCATTATTCCAAACCCTTATGACCGAGACAAAACCCCCCAACTACAAATGGCCTTCCCCCAGCGCATTACTCATTACATACCTCCGAATACCTACAACGAAGTTACAGGAAATTCTGAGCCTTTTTCCGGGGATAGAAGGGATCCCTTGCCCAAGTACGCTTTGGAGGATGATATCTTCCTGGCTCTTTCCTTTTCAAACATGGAATATAAGTCCTACATTGGGTGAAAACAATGCTAGATCCATTGGTTGCAATACTTGGGCAATGTTGGCAAATATTCAAAAATACTCCATACATGGAGTCTCTGGAAACACTTCCTCTTCCTTTTGAATAGTTGACTTCCTCGGGCATACAGTATGTGGAGAGCCCCCAAACTCATGAAAAGGTTCATGTTTTTCGGTACCGTCCTGCCCCCCCCCCTCAAATCCCAGACCTGCAAAAACTTAGTCCCAATTAAAATGGATTTCAAACATGCCTAGAACAGTAAAGGTGTAAATCATATTCAACTACCAAGTAGGCATTGGCTGAAATCAGGTCACTGGGAAAAATATCTACCCTTAAAGTGGATGTTTTGGTAACCCTGATTTTGAGTGACTTGCTGGATCCATCAAAGCCTGCCCCCCTCCCCCCCAAAAAAAACGTCAGTTCTTTGGGACTCTCGGCAAAACACGGGAAACACATAATAGAAGCTGTTCCTTTAAACAAAAAAACGACAAAAAATCTGTTTTTGTTTGAATCCAACTGCTAATTGTTGATAGGGTTCCCCCCCCAACAGACCAACAGATCCAAGGCAACACGTTGAACTTTGGAACCAACAAAACGGCCAACGGCCAACGACAAGATATCAAGACTTTGGCAAACAAATAGGTCCGGTCCTCTCATCATTCATGGTGGTGTGCTGATGATAGGATCATAGACCATTGACTAGGTGCCCCCTATTATCTTTCTTAGCCCCCTTTCTCCACTTCGTTGGGATCTGAACCATCAAACTCCCCATTGGCCTCAAGAGGGAGCACCATAATCCCCAGGCCAATGAGGGATCCTAACCATGCTGGCTTGGTCTTTGCAAGTTGAGTTGACAAGACGGGCTTTAGGTAACAAGTACGCAGGACACAGTTGGAAGGGAAAGAAATCTGAAATGATTCTTAAATCGTATCTTTATGTGGACACCTGCTGATCCAAGGTCCAAGATATGATCCCACTAAAAAACAACACTTTCTGCAGTGCGAAAAGTGAAAGCATCAGCACGGAGAAGGAAACGATTCTTTGAAGGTTTGGGCAAATGGGTGTCTAGGAGGAGAAATCCAATATATGCATGTATAAATATATATATGCATGTATAAATATATATAATTGCAGCCACTTCTGGACCGGGCACCCTGGACTCCAATCCCAGAATAGGATGCTTGGTGATGCATGACTTTCCTTGGGGAGCCTTCAAGGCGTTTTTTTTGCCCAATTTGAGGACCCGTGTGACCCGTGGCTTTCTTTTTGAGGCCCTTTCCACGTTGTGTGATCTTTGCTTCTTGTGTGTTTTTTGATGAACCGAAACAAGATATACTGTATATAACTATATACACGTATATGAAGATAATATATAATTAGGATGCTGGACCGCATGAACAAGAACAAGAACAACAGCAACCACATCCACTTTGTCCTTGATTTTATTGACGCACAACCTTGATCCCATCATCTCCAAAACTGGGCCTCCTGAAAGCATTGAGCGCACAGAACCTCCTCCAAAGGCTGATTGGCAAAGGTCTCAGCATGGCCCGTTGGTCGGCAACTCATCTCTGTCAAAAGGTCCCTCCAAAAGGCTCTAAACCTTTAGGGATGGTTGGGTATCTTTGGTGTTTTTGTGAGAATGTTTTCAGGGGCCAATCTGGGGAGCAGTTCAAATTGCCATCTTACCAGGTATGGCTACATGATTTTGGATGTTTATCCCCCTTGGCCATTCAATGTGTCTCTGTTTGCCAAATTCCCCGACAAGAAATTGGTCCCATTACTGGCCCATTACTGTATAAAAGCTCCTGTTTCGGGGGATCACAAATTAAACCCCCTGAAGTTAAACCTGTGTCACACATAGTCGGAAACAAGTTGACTTCAGGTCGGTCGGAGCCCTACAACCAACCCTACCGTGCAGTGCATAGATGGAGTACACCAGTCGCCAGTGAACTCCTACGTATGGACGTCTTGATATAATAAATCACCCCACAAATTATCAAACATGCAGTAGTATTTTACCCATTAATACTTACACATCATACAAGTGCAGGGATTTGTCCAACCAGAATAGTGCCTAATGAACTATACCAAAGTCATTTTGAAACAACCATTGGTTTTATTTCGAATATTTAGTATAAGCAACGCCTACAAACAAAAACATTCAAGCAAAAATGTTGCTTTCTCTTACATTTATCAATTCACTGAAAAGGTGTGGAATGTGTCTTGGAATTCCAAGCCTTACCTTTGCCATCAAATTCCAAGGTCAAGGGGGTGATGATGGTTTTCCTTGACCTAAGTGGCTAATTGTCAATGTCAAATCTCTCACAAAACAACCTGCAAGATCCAGTCGTTGGGCCATAGTGGAGTGGAAGAAGCCACGGTTTGGGAGCCAACATAGAATGAAGGGACCCCTTGATCTAAGTTGGGAAAGGGTCAAATTGTACATAATAACCATCTCATGACCAAGTCGCGAGTTATAAATAACATGTCATTGGTCGGCATAGCCATGTTGTGACCATGTCATAATTCATAACTCATGATCGATAAAGTTACCAATCACTTCACCAACAGACTTAGTGTACCAATGACTTTCAATGACCATGTCATTATCTCATCCACAACATAGATAAACAAATGCCAAAAGACATCAAAATCATGGGACCCAAGGTTTTCCATTAAATGATATGAATCCCTAAAGACATCAATCAACCAACCAGGTTTTTCCTGTAAAAACCTGTAACCATGCGCAAGAACTGAGTGATCCATACATCCCATGCATATGGCCCTGTAAAGGTTGGTAGACCGCCATAGGCGCCTCAGCAAACAGTGCAAGATGACATGGAATCGGATAATTCAGGTGTCATTTCAGATAATAGATGAATTTGCTCCACGTTTTTGTTGGAGACTCCCATTTCAGTCTACCACGTTCCATAGGGTTGAAGAAAAAACGTTTGGGAATACTATGCAACAGGCAGAGGTGAGGTAGGCAAAACAGTACAATATGCTGAACAAGGAATCCCTACATATTATATTAATATATGAGCTAGTGATTTAACACGCATCAATCAAACCAACCAGTTCATAGGCCGTACAATGCAGAAGAAATCACACATAACCACCCTCCCAAAACAAACAGCTTCATCTATATTAGGCCCAAAAAAAATTGACATTCAATCATCCTCTCAAAAAAACACCCATGACTTGCATTTTCCACCATTTAAGCGGTTACCCTCCAGGAATTCTCCCAAACCTGCACCAAGTGACTCAAACCTGCACCCGAAGCAATTACCAAGGCATCGGCCTCAAAGAATTTTGTCATCAAAAAACTGTTGAAAACTACCCATAACGGTAAAAAAAACGTATCAAATTTGTGTCTTTAAGTACATGCTACCTGAGCGT
The DNA here is from genome assembly GCA_000507305.1 of Breviolum minutum Mf 1.05b.01. Lineage (NCBI taxonomy): Eukaryota > Dinophyceae > Suessiales > Symbiodiniaceae > Breviolum > Breviolum minutum. Next base: position 10,127 of record DF243112.1, on the reverse strand, counting down.
GGTTAGTAATCAAAATAAAACAAACCTGCTGACACTGACACAACTGCATCTTTTCAATATGACCATTGACTGCCAATAAAACTGAAAAAAAAAAACAGGTTTGACAACAAAATTTGAAATACAACAACAGTAAAGAGAACCAACAAAAGACAACAACTAGCAAACAAACAAATAATCATATAAACAAACAAATAAACTAGGAGTTGATAATTGTCAGTTGTCAGAATTGTTCTTCGGCACCAAAAAATCTGGATTGCACAACTCCCAACATTCCATGATTTTTTTGACCGCCCTGCCCCCCCCCCCCACCCAAACAACAAACATTGACCATCGACACCTGCTGGCAAAGCTTCAGCTCACAGCAACTGCTTGGATGATGATAGTATCATCTGAATCTGAACATTGGCAATATCATTTCATCATCATGAATTGCTGATATCTTCCACTCAATGGCTGTGTCTAGTCCAATCACCATGTTAGGCTTTGAGCATGAAAGGATGCCTGAAGCAGTAAATCCTCATATTCCAACTATTTCAACCACAGAATTTCCAAGAAACGCAGCATCAGGGGCCTGTGCTTTTTTGATTCCCCCTGCGACTTGGTTCCTGAAAACACCCCTTCAAACAAACATGGAAACTGAAAATGGAGTTGAATTGAATACCAATGCAAGTTGCTCAAAGATACTTACAGCATGTTCCTTTTATACACTTTTCATGTCCACTCTGGGCCCTCTTGCAGTTAAAAGCCAATTGGCTGCTTGTAGCACTTCCTGATGCAACAAGTGGAGTGGATTGAGAGAGATCATCACCCTTCAACTTTCAACTTCAAACCTAGAGGTTCAGGTGACCGGTTTGTTATGAAACTTTTTGGGTCCTTTTGGGTACTTGTTGAGGAGGTTCATGGTTTCGTCAAAAGATTACATGATGCCAATGATCTCATCGTGCCCCCGAAAACCATGGAAAACCTACACACACAATTTCCAATCCAACACACTCATCTTCGCCTCTGTAGGTTCCTCATCATCCTTGGGGCAAGCGATAATGATTCGACCGGTGTGTTTTTTAAAAGAGAAAATGAACATCTATGAAACTACAGCATCCTTCTTTTTTGGTTTGGGGTCCCACTTTAGAGTGGAAACTTTTATTATCTCACCTTCGGGTGGCTTTGCATAAGTTCATATAAGTTCTCATTATGGGCAAGTTGGAAAAATCTGCTAGCTTGGTCCTTGGTGGGAGTATTTCAGATATCAAGAAGATGTTATAGTATGTAGACCAATCTCGGCATAAGTAACAGCTGCCTAGAAAACTGATATGTTTATCTATCTCTTGGATATTTTTTAGGGATGCTTAAAAACCCCAGGATGCCAGTGGCAAGGTGAAGGTTTTGGTGGGCGGATCCCCAAGCCTAAATTCATGGATCGGAGGAGCATCCCAAGATCTATGTCAACTTCCTTGTCCCATGGCACAGAAATGTCAGCTGCCTGCAATACCCAGAAAATCTCTCAAGTGCATCAGCACACCGAGGAGTTGTTTTATCTTCCAACCCTGAAAAGCGCTCTGAAAAAACTCAAAATGATCATGTTTGGAGTATGCATTCCTGCGTGTTTCCTTTAAACATGTAGATAACAATCCTTTCATGGACTTGTTTTAGAATGCACGTCCAGCCTCCTCAAAAAGGATCTAGATGAGCTGCCAGCTAGAGAAAGATGACAGAATCTTGTCCCAATTTGAGCAGTTCGTTAAAGCAATAAAGGTATTGCAATAGATTGCCAATAAACATCATGAACTAAACAGAAACCCTATGTTTGGGGAACTGCTATGACAAAGGTGCGACAGCGAAAAAGTTGAATTAGCCTGGGATACATACAGTGGGCATACAGTCTTGATGACAACCTCTTTGTTCGTACTGAACAATTAAGCTAAATTGTTGCTCTATGATGCTCGCTGTTTAAACTGTTTTCTGATTGAAGACCTTCTAGTTTGACATCGTTTCCCATGCACATGAAGTTTCCAAAATATGGGATTACATACAACTACTGAACAAATCCTTAACAACAACAGCCCATAGAAAGGGTCCGAGCAGTCCTTGATATTGCAAACATCCCAAACTTACCACCCTAAATCCTCCCAAATTTGCCAAAGAGCTGTCTTTCCTCGCGGTTTCCTGGCGGATCTCGGGAAGTTTGCTCATTTTGCAGGGCAGGCAAAAAGAACCTACAACACTTTCCTATGCGGCACTTGCAAACAGGTCAAGGAAAAAAAACATGCAGGACCCAAAATGAATGTCATGCTCTAATCCTTCCATAGATAGATATGCTCTGAAATAAAACAGTGTATGTTTTTAATCAGCGTCACCTACTTTGTTCAATCACTCTATTTTCAGCCTCATAGAGAAACTGCTTTTTACGGCGTCTATAAATAAATCGTGCATCTTTTGGATGGAATCGGAGTGAAACCTAGGGGTGTGCCCACATTCCGATTAAAACTGGGTGGAAGTTTCAATGGAGACTAATGAAGAAAAGACCCTAAAATACATCCTTAAGAACTGAAAGATTCCGATTCATATAAGCCAAACCCTTCATGTTTCTTTTACCAATGCAACCACCACATCGTTCTTTTGCAACCAAAAAGGATACTTCCCTCAAGACTGGGTGCATTTAGATTGAAGTCATTCTGAAAAGGTGCCAGTTTTGGGGATCTTGGCTGCGGTTGCATAAAGAATCATGCATCCATCCATCCATCCATCGATCAATTACAACTTGATTAGCTGGAAATGCCAAAATGTGAGTCCATCGAAATCTTTAATGAACTGGAATCAGAACTCTATTTCCAATATTTCCACATCCAATTTAAGGTGAAGCTACGCATATTTGAATGGCCAGATGGTAGGAAAAGGAATCTATGAAATCACCGAACTGAGCTAAGCAGTGACATCATGATTCATCCAAAATCAAACATGAACAGGATACATTGGGAAGTCCATCAGAATAGTCTCTAAAATCAATTACCCTTCCTCCCATAATCATGGAAGTGAAAAATGGGGGTATCTCCAATAGGATCTTTACCCTTCAAATATAGCCATTTTCCACGTCCATGATTATAGAAGAAAGAGTAATGATCCCCCCCTTTCCATATCACTCGCAAAAAAATCATTGTTCGAACTCAAACGATTTTCCCACTCCATTGTGCTCCTGGCTTGTTTCTTCAAACCTTGGCGTGGATGTATATGTGGATTCAGCGCCGTGTTTGGGGTGAAACCGACGACCGTAGCAGCTTTATAGTGTTATAGGTGATATACGGTGTACAAAGTAATGATAGTTAATGTGAATGTGTAAATGAGCCATTTGGCAGCAAAAAAAGACTTGCAACAATCATCACCAATCTACATCACGGTTAAACAAAATAGATGACGCAATGCCCAAAGGTAGCGTAGTAAGAGTAAGCAGGCCCTATATACCTATAAACATATTGGAGGCATGTGCCATCTACTTTCCCTGTGATTAACATAAGAGGCACAAAGGAACCTCAGCACTCGCTGCAGCAATCCAGGCCCATCATATGTTCAATCTCTTGAAAGGGGAGCTACCTTTTTTGGGGGGGAAGTCCGGAAAGATCACAAATACAATCAAATACAACAAAACACTAAAATACCTTTTGCACGTGCTGTGATATACCCATCACAGATGCAGCACATGCACAACATCTCCGAACTGTGTCTTTATGACCGAACATCAAGAGACAAATAAACAAGATCACAATGATCTTGCATGTATGTTGTGTAAACAATGTGTAAAAACCAATCGTAGACGCCAATGTGATATGCGCATCATATCTACTTTCAGTACCAGGACATGACTCCACGTATAAACGATAAAAGAACTGAAATTCTGCAAGGTTGTAACCCAGTGATGGACTCAATCAAATTTCTTGTGCTTTGAGTGCTTTGAAAAGTGTTAGTAACTAAGTATTTCCAAATAACTTGTGATTGCAAATCCCAAACTGCTGGTAATGGAATGTACTTGATGCAATCATAGTTTCAACAAAATCCAATTCCAAGACCCTTCTTTTCCTCCCTTCGTCTGAGATCCCATGCTGCCCCGCATTGGCAGTGACATATGTGGAGCAGCCTTGGAGTGTGAAAGGGAAGTCCTACACTCCCTGAAACCAACGTAGTAACCAACGGCCATCTCCAAATGAAATTTCAGGGGCGAGCTGTCAGTTGCAGGGCCCAAAGGTACTGGCCCCACTCTTTTCCCGCATTTCAAAATCCAACTGGCAATCTTTAACGACCAGAAGCATACTCAAACGTCAGCGTTGAAAAGGACACTCACCCGAAGGGGATGTGATGGATTGATACCGTGGACCAACCGGTGAAATGTTGACATTTGGATTTGGCATGATTTGGATAAGTGAAATTAGAATGCGCACACTCAAACACAATTGAATAAATTTCAGCAACAATCTGGAGGAAACTGCCTTGAGGGAGACAAACGTCAAGTTGGAACATACAAGCAAAAACTCCATCTGTTGCCAACTCCCAACCGAAGTTGGCCTAATAGAGTTTATTGAAGAAAGTGACTAGCCGTTGTCGTCCATCTTTGACCGTCAAGTAGATTAAGTAGCCAAAATTGCATGTTTCATCGGATGTGTGTGTGTGTGTGTGTGTGATGCCCTTGTCCTGCTAGCTCAAACCCATTCTCAGCCAACAAAATTCAGCATGGAAAGCAACATGCTACACCCGTTTTTGTTTATTGCTGCAAGGCTAGATGTTGGTTCAATCCTACATGGGAAGACGTGCATCCTCAACGGGGAGAACCTACAAAAAACCCAAGAAAAGTAACGTTTGAGTGAAACCACGCTTAGCGTATCTTAGAGTTTTAGTTCCGGTTCAAAGTAGCCAATTATTCATAGTTTTGATCTCTGCAGCAAAGTTGTCATGTTTCAAACTCTTTAAATGACTCCATCATCAGTTTTGGAGGACTGATGGAAGTCTTCACCTCGCGCGACTCACCCATAGATCTTACGGGTTGATACATAAAATATCATAAAATGCAGCAGTAGATGTCAGATTTTGGAAGGGCTAAGGTGACTACAAGCATCCCGATCAATGATGCACAAAATGATGTCTTCCCTGCAATGCCAGATGTTGATAAAGCCATGTGAAGTCACAGTATTTTGCAACCTCTTTTCATCGAATTTGGAGCTCGATGCCGGTCTGAAAGTTATCAAAAAATCCACAACCGCATCCATTGTCCCGATGCTTTCGGCACGTTGGGCCACCCCAACAAAAGAGGCCTAGGCTGCAAACGTAATGACTCGGGTGCTCATAAAGAGAGTGATTCATGAAGACTAAACATACAGTATCTATATCAACATTTATCTACTCTAATATTGGTATTGTATCATTATATCAAAAATTGTATCTATACATTATTTATAATATACCTATATGTGTAAATCGTATAGCAGCTGCACAACTGTATCCAACAATCTCACACAATACACATGTAACCAGTTGAAAGACACCACTTGCCCCTGAAGAAGTACCAAGTAATGTCTCTATAGTAGTCACTGAGGGGATTTGGACAAGGAAATGCAACAACGAAACATGGTAGTGCAGGCACCTTCGATCGAGGGATTGCCACAAATGATCACAAATGGCCAAAACTCTCCCAAAGAATGCAGTACTCCGTTGAATTTGATTTAGGCAAAATATAAAAAAATAACACTTACAAGCTGAGGATGATATGTTCATTTTCATGTCAACCCCCCATTCGTAGCTCGGGGAGGGGATTTTTGCAGCTTGGGTTTCTTCCACCATTTTGTGAAGTGAAATGCCATTAGGTACTGGTTGACCTACCCAAGTGAAAACTATGGTCAATTTGAAACATCTCCAACGTTTCTGCGTCAAGTTGCAACCTGAACAAGAGTATCAAACATTCTGATTCACCAGCAAAGATGACATTTAAAAATATTTTAGCTTGGACAACAATCTATTTCCCATGTTCCTCCCTTTCAATGGCACCCGTTTTTCCTTTTTTTGTTCGAATTTTGGTGGCACCCTCCTCTGTTTTCCAAAAGCTTCTATTTTTGGCAAGGAACTTCTCCCCAATTTGGCAACGGTCCTGACAGTAGGAAGGCAAAAAGGCTGACAAGGAGGGAAGTTTTGGGGATGCTTTGGGAAGGTTGCCTTCTGAGTCTTCATCCCAAAACAAAGGAGTGGAGCAAAATGCTTGATGTGGGGATCATTTGATCTATTCAAATCGAGATCCCTAAAAAAAGTGAACATTCATGGAGCAAGCAGTGTCTTGTCTCGATTCTGCACCAACTGAAGCAAAAACGCCTCTCCAAAAGTTGCCTACGAGATATCACCTCGATGCTTCATAGATTTCTGAAGCGTGCTGATCTATCTCCAAATGATAAGTCCGTGACCCCGTAGTTGTTGGCGCCTTATCTGCATCTTAATGACCAAATCCTCACGTATCTAGAAATGGATTTTCAGGCTAATATTGGGATATGATCCGATTTTCAACACCAGTTGTTTGGGGGGTTGTTAAAGGTCACCTTCGTTTCCAGCCACCTCCCAACTGCTCCTTGTGATCTCGTGCGAATTCGATCCTGGCCAACGGATCAAGAGTTGAGGGTGCCAGGAGGCTGATACTCTCTGTGACTTCTCATCATAATTCGATCCAAAATATCCTTCTGTACAATTGCATCAGTCCTCAAGAGAGAGAATGTCAGGCCCAAGCATTAGATGTACATCTGTCATCTGGCAATGGAACAACTCCATCAAATTCTCACCCTTCCTGCCCATCATGATTGAGAAAATCTCCAAACAATCACCGGAACCTCGGCCTTTTGTACTTTGTTTTCTCACCGCCAACGGACTCCGTGCACTGCACCCGCCCCGGCCACCCGAATGGAAGCCGTTTTCGCTTGACTCGAGGGACCGGTGTCCGGACGCTGCGCCCCGGCCGGGCGGTGGAAGGCTGCGGGTTGGTGGGAAAATGGTACCACAAATTTGGGGCCTGGTGCCATTGGTCAGTAGGTCCCATCATCTTTCCATTTTGGTGTCAGTGAGTCTTTTAGTTTTGAGTTTTGGGATTCCTAAACTATAACCTGTACCACGACTTGGGCAGTAGTATACTTGAACTAACAACCTTTTAAGGGCTCTGATTTTTGAAAGGTTCGGGCCAATTCCACCTGCTGCCTCGTAAGGAATTACATTATACTATAAAACACTGCTGGGATATATATATATAAGTTGCTGCTAATGATTTCTTTTCTGTGCCAAGGTCTGTAATTAATTCATGAATGGCGATGTTTTTTTTGCAAGGGGTATTTCTGTTCCAAAACACTGAAGAAACCTGTGCAACACTGATTGTGTTTTTAACACTCCTCCAAACAATCTCCTTCAACCTTCTCCTAGGATTGTACCTCAAAAAAATCAACCAAAGTGGTATTCATTTGACATCCTTCCCACTCCCAGCTGCCATTCATCACCAAGAGATTCTTGGACTAAGTAACTCCCAAGCGCCCCCGAGAGGCTTCATTTGTTCACTTGGATTCCGCTGCTTCACTTGGAGAAGGTAAAACACCGTGTACTAAATGGGTGAATGATATGGCCATGCTGAAAAATCAATAAAATGTAACAAAATCATATTAAGAACTTGAAGAAATTTGGAGTATCACTCGAAAATTCAGCATATATCCAAGCTTAGGCTCGGGTCTTTTTCTCCGACTTGGACTGCGCATAGATGGACAGAATCCTCATGCATTCCAGGAAATCGTCGCCTCGGGTACAAAGAACAAAAATCCACAAGCTTGAAGTCCATTGTAAGGGACCTTGAGTACATTCAATATACAGGTTTGCTTTGCACATAAGCCAATTTTGGATGCTGTGATGCCGTTTTACCTTCAATTATTGTTCTGGGTGGGTCCCCAATCTAAATCACAAAAGTCTGGAAAATTGATGAAGATGATAGGGCACAGCTGTGTTGCATACAAAACGCCACGGCAATCCAAACTCCAAGTGCCCTCTCCATAACTCCCAAATATACCGACATCAGTCATATCATAACACTTACTGGTATCGACTGTCATCATTCATCATGAAAAGGTTGGTAAGTTCCTTTAACACAAACCACCAAAACAAGGCCTTCATCATAATTCATGATGACACGCTGATTTTCTTCCAGCAATTCTTAACAGCAACGAGGACTTGATCCCCGAGGCACGGCTCTTCGCTGACTCTTGAGCCATACCTTATGGAGGTCTGTCACACGAATGGAGCAGGTTGAACATGGGTGGTACAAACAAACATATCTATAAGTACAATAATTGTATATATAATATATAAAGATCGCAATAGTAAACATATTGATACACCTATACCGACGGACTGGGAGATGGAATGCCGTTTAACAAAATTCTGCGATGAATGCTTCATGTTTTGCACGAGCAGAGGCCCCCAGAGATAGAATGCTTTTTGGCCCAGATGGAATGCTGACGAGCCGGTCCGAAACAGAGAGATGGAATGCAACCAAGGAAATTTTGACAATACAGTTGGAATGCCAAACATGTAGGCATTCCATAACACCCTGGCGAATTTTAACAAAACTGGTAGGCATTCCATCTTCCAGTCCGTCGGTATATATACACATACTCTGATTTGGTGATGATGATTGATAATGAAAGTACACTTGATAGTACTTCTAGTCTTCATCAAAATCATTCTTTTTCAAACTGAAAATATCATATCGGTCCATGACAATATACTTGACATGTAGGACTATCCTATTGGTGCTTCACCACCGACCTGGCCTCTTAGAATGTAACAAATGCGAACAAAAAAAGGTGAGCTGCCCTGTTTTAATAGTCCCTTCCCTACAGAGGGTCCTTTATGATTGGAATCCAGGCAGAAATGCTCCGGCCATATACAGTAAGGATGGTTCCGTTCCTCCAAATGGGCCACTTTAGTCAAAAGACCAGAATTACAGGTGCCAGTAGACGACAAAAACAGCTCACAGATTTGCTCAGTAGCTACTACTCAGTAGTTGCCTTTTTTGGTGGGTGAAAACCTCTACTAATGAACAAATCCGCCAAATGTGATAAGGGTGGTACGTATGTTGGCCAAATAGATTGTGAATCACACTGCGCATGTGGCAACATGTGTATTCTGTTCCTTTCTCTGATCTGAACAAGCTTCATCTACTGCCCTTGGCACATCCAACCTTTGTTGACATCACTTCCTGCATCATGCAACGCAGCATGCCAAGGGACAAAGATGATGTGCACCCTTCTGGTCCGCATCGTTGAACACGATCATCAACAGCTGATCTTTCTCCTGAAAATGGCTGTATATATGATCCAGGTTTGGTAGGCACCCCCCCACCCCCCCGCAATAAAATGTACCTATATTGACCCCCTTCCCCCTCTCCGCTGTGGATGTGGATTGTGGCTTTTCTTGTGGGTAGGAAATGTGGCCCTTGTTCTTGAATTGCCTCATAATGATAGATGTGGAGTGATCAGGGGCTCACAGCGCCGTGGAACATGGATGGGTCAGACCAAATGATCAGCATAAGTCATATGGTTTCAATGGAGTAGGCTTAAGGTATTCCTCCCTCATAGCATGGTGGAATATGGATGGGTAAGACCCTAATGATCATCATACTTCCTATCATAAGCTTTTTGTACGGCATCAAAAGGTATTCCATATGATCCAGGTTTGGCAGGCCCCCCCACCCCGCCCAATGTAATATACTTGCCCCGTCCCCCGCTGTGGATGTGGATTGCGGCTTTTCTTGTGGGTGGGAGCTGTGGCCCTTGTCCTTGCATTGCCTCCTGATGATAGATGTGGAGTGATGATCATCATAGGTCATATATGGTTTTAATGGAGTAGGCTTAAGGTATCCCCCCTCATAGCATGGTGGAACATGGATGGGTAAGACCCTCGGAATCATCATACTTACGATGGTTAGATGGAGTTGGGCTTTTTGTTACGGCATGAAAAGGTCTTCCAATATTTTTGCCAATTCACCTTCAAAGCAACAAGGAGGCCGCCATATTATAGTCATTCGAGCAATGGGTAGTGTGGACAGGGTCATCACATTGCGGGGGGGTGGGGGG